>CAUYRT010055919.1:0-98616 GCA_963574885.1 Lepilemur ruficaudatus
ATTAGTGCAACCTCTGGGGAAAAGAATTTGGAGATACCTCAAAGAGCTAAAAATAGAAATCCAGCAATAGTACTATTAGGCATCTACCCAAAGTAACAAAAGTCATTCTATAATAAAGACATCTGCACTTGAATGTTTATGGCAGCACAATTCACAATTGCAAAGATGTGGAAACAACACAAGTGCCCTTCAATCCATGGGTGGATTAAGAAAATATGGTATACATATACAATGGAATATTACTCGATTATAAAAAATGACGATAATCTAGTACCTCTTATATTTTCCTGGATAGAGCTTGAGCCCATTCTCAGAAGTGAGGTATCACAAGACTGGAAGAATAGACACCACATGTGCTGCCATCAAATTGGCACTAACTGATCAATACTAAGGTGCTCACACAGTAGTAATATTCTTTGGGGACTAGGGGGTTGGGAGTGAGTAAACCCACAACAATGGACGTGGTGAGCATTGTAGGGGGGAAAGGGCACACTTAAAATCATGGTTTGGGTGTGGCAAAGTCATAACATGTAACCAAAATGTTTGTACCCCCATAATATCCTGAAATAAAAATAAATAAATAAATATAAAAACTGTGAAAAACGCTGGTTTAGAAAGAATATTCACCTTTCATTATTCAGAGTTCTTCCAGTTTTATTATTATGTCAAAATCAGAACTGGAAATAACTACATAGTTAGGAACTGTCTCTTCAGATTTGCTTCTATAAAGAGAAAAGTCTGTGTGCCCTACACTTTATCAAAACCCAATAAAGGGAATATTTATGTATGAATGTATAAAATGTGTCTGAAGTGTAGAAATTTGTCATTAGTTCTATATATAAAAATTCATTTGACAAATAATATGCATAGCTCCAAGCTCCCCAAATTTTTTTTTTCTGATTATTTAGTATCTTTCTTATTAAATAGTGATATTCAATATTGTAGACATGGTTTGGGGTTTTTTATTTGGTTTTTTTTGTTGCTGCTTTGTTTTACCTTGTAAGCCTACTATATGCCCAGCTATGTTATAGGCAAAGAATAGAGAAATATTAATAAACAAAACAGAAACAAATCCTGTTCTTCTGGAGATCATTTTTGGGGGGAACTAAGAGAGAGGGAACACAAGCAATAAGTAAAACATGCAAATTAAAATATTAGACAGTGTTAAGTACTATAGAAAAATAAAATGAGAGAGGTATCATGCAATACCTGGTGGAGTATGGGTTTACTTTATAAGTGGATGGTCACAGAAGTTCTCACTGAGAAGGTGGCATTTGAGCAAAGACTTCAGTAGCAAGAGAGAATTCCACAGTTATTCTAGGAAAGAACATTTCTAACAAAGGTAATGGCCAATGTAAAAGTCCTGATACAGAAGCAGGAGAAACAGTAAGAAATTAGTGGCATGAAAAATAGAGCAGTTGGGCACCAAAAAGAATATCTGGCAGAGACCTGTAGCCATTGTAAGGACATAAGAATTTTATTTTTTTGTCCAAGTGAGATAGTGATCATTAGAAAGGTTTGAGCGAAGTAACAGGATCTGACTTACATTTCATAGGACCACTCTATTGCTGGGTTAAAAATGGAATCTAAGGGTATATATTAAAATCTATATTGACCCTACCTTTAATCTGCTCAATGTTTAACACAAAAGCCTGACTTCCAGTTGTCAACTCCTGTGAGTTACATAGGAGTTTTTCTACGCCCTTTCATAGGGCTGCAAGAGCCTTATCTGCCCACATATTCAGCAGGCTGGAAGTAACACAGCACTCACCTGGAGCGTGCTCAACCTGTGATTCATGGTAGCTGGCTAATAAATACCCCAGCTCCCACACTCCTTGGGAGCTATAGCTCTGAGATTGTTCTACACTATCACCTAGAGGGCTCCCTTTAGATTAAGCTCAAGTGACTAGCAGAGGTATCTTGCTTAATAACATAATTTTTATTTATTTTTTCTCCCATTGACCTCACTTTTCCATTTTCCAACAGGTGTTTGAAATACCTTCCAAATAAACTTGCATTTATTTGAATATTTTTCTTAGAGTCTTATTGTATGGGAACCTGAGCTAAGATTGAAGCAAAGAGTGGAAACAGGGAAGCATTTCATAGGATATTGCATTGTAAGATATAGGACAAAGCCTGGTAGCTTGGACCAAGGTGATAACATAGGAGATTGTGAGAACTGTCATACTTAGGATATAATTTGAAGGCAAAACCAACAAGAGTAGTTGATCAATGGATTATGAGAAGTGATAAAGAGAGAGAGAAAGTCAAGGATGTCACCAAATTTATTATCCTAAGCAAGTGGAAGTTTGGATTTGGGAAAATCCATATCTAAGAATATCAAAATTTTATTTTCAAATATTTCAGTTTGAAATGTCTATTAGATAGCCAAGTGAAAAAGCCAAGAACACACTTAAATATATGAGAGAGGAGTTTGGTAGTGTAGTACATGTTGAAGATATATTCATATATTAATACTTGGGAAATGTCAGCATGAACTTTGTTTTAAAGCCATGAGCCCAGATGAGATCACTAAGTAGGTAAATATAGACAAATAAGAGAAAACATCAAAAAACTGAGACATAAGAGTATTCCAATAAATATTGAAAAAACAATGGGGATGTGAGAGGAGACTAAGTAGCTGGTGAAGAAGAAGTCTAGGAGATTGAGATGTTTAGAGGAGGAGAAAAGTGATCAGCTCAAATGCTACTGATAAGTCAAGTGAGATGTGGGATGAGAATTGACCATGGACTTATCATTGTGGGGATTATTAGTGACCTTAAGGAAAGTGAATGTGATGTAGTAATGAAGAGGGAAAGACAGTAAATCGAGTGAATTCAAGGGAGAATAGAAAGAGACGAATTAGAGACATTGATATACACAATTCTTTCCACAAACTTCGCAATTAAAAAAAAGAGAAGAAGTGGCAAATGTCTAGAGGGCAGAGTATACTCGAGTGATTTCTTAAGGTTTTTTTTTGGGGGGGGGGCGTTGGTTGATTAGCATGTTTGCTTTTCAGATGGGATTGGAGAAATACCATCATTTGTATTTTTACTCATGTTTTTATCCTTGCCCTGGCTGTCTGGTATAACACATCCCTATTCATTGTTTCCCTAGCCTGGATTTTCTAATATTCCTATTATATTTGTACTTTCATTTTCTTAAATTTTTTATGATCATTTTAAATTTGTTAAATAATGTTCACTAACTATTTCTTTCATTAAAATCATTCCCTCATTTTTTGGAAGCTCAGGGCTAAATAATATTTAATAAGACTTTGAGAAGCGTTTAATAAGACCAGTAAACAACCATGTGTTGGTTGAAGAAAATTTCAGAAATTTTGGTAAAAGAAAGAACCAAGTTATGGCTGAACCAGTTTTTTAATAAGTGTGGGTGGAATTATACAAATTTGCAATTAAAATCTTTATTTGAATTCATAATATCTGAAACATCTTACAAGTTGGATATTAGAGAGATTGGAGAATCATTCGCAATAATTATAAAAATGAAATATTGCCAGACAATTATAAATAAGAAATGATTTCATGATTGAGATAACCCCTGGAAATTTTCATTATCTCCTTTAAATGAAAAAAGTGTTTAATCTATTTATATTTATTTTATGAAACTAGCTAAGATAAAGGATGGAGAAAAGACATAGATTTTCGGCCACAAACTGGAGTTAATGGAAACTGTGTGAGACTATTAAAAGTTTAATCAATATTTGGTTTATTTTAAAAGAAAAATGAATGCAAGAAGTATGGTAAAAATATTGCATTTACCCATCAGGATTTGCAAAGCCACAAATTCTTTTAAAAAATATTAACTGACCCAGAATTAAGGTTTCCATCCTTGGCTTATTCTAACTAGATCAAAAATAATGGAGGCAAAATAAAAATATGTGACATTTATTGAAAACACAAAAGGTTTTATATGCATTTGTATAGATCAGAAAGGTTTTATAATATAATTAATTTCAGAAATTTTTTTAACATTATTTGTTCCTCTTGAAAAGATCACATAAAAAAGGAAAAAGTAATTGAATGATTATTATAGAATAATTTTTGTATTATATTTACTAATGGTGGCTTTCCAAGTTTACAATTTATCATGACATGAAAAAAAAATACAATTATTTCTAAGATAGAAGATCTCATTATATTTTTGTCTTTACAATAAATTGATGTGTGGCCATATAAAATATAGTTAATCTTCTTGGCCTCGGTTTGCTTTTCTATAATGTGAGAGGATTGAGGATAACTTCTAAATTATCTTTATAAGCCTAAGAACCCTTGCATTCAGGTATAGAAATTTATAGATTATTGAGATTAAGTTCTCTTACTATGCTTTATAACAGAATTAGAAATAAATTCTGAATTTTGTTCAATTTATATTGATCAACAAATTATTATATTTCACTCATAAAGTTTATTTTATGTGTGTGCTCCTAGCTTGTAAAATAAAAACACTCGATTATGAAAGCATTTATTAGCATTCTAAATGAACTATGTAATGTGTAGATCAGAATGTTTTCTTAGTCTTGAACTCAGTTAAATGTAGAAGTTGATACTTTAAGGATTTGCATTTTCATACATTTAATGATTGTCATCTCTGTTTCCAATGTTCTCTTTATCAAGTCTGAGAAATATGGATGTGATATGTTTTAAATCTCACCATTGGAAGCAAATCTAAAAACTCAACTAGGCTATAAGCATACAGGATACAGAAACCACAGTGATGCTTCTGCAGGGTTGTATTAGGACAAAAGGACAGAAATAGGGAAATTGTAGCTTACAATAGGGAAGAACTAAGAATTGTTTTGAAATGATGAAACAGGCTGAAGTAATGACACTGGCTTTTAAACACTTGAAATGTTTAAGCAATTCACTGTACCAGGGCTATTGTACCAAAGGTTTTCTGCCTTGGGTGGAAGGTCAGACAAGGTTACCTACAAAGTTTCTTCTAACAGCAAAATCAGTAAAATAGCACAACTCACTTTTTCTAATCTCTAAGAGTATATAATATCAAAAAAAGGAATGCAATAAACTCTTGTTGAATGTCAATATATCTCCATCCATTTTATAAAAATCTGCTACAACTGCAAATATTGAAAGAAGCAGTGTGTAATCTCCATGATTCTAGAATAAATTTAACTTTTAAAATCATGCCAACTTTTTTTTACTCTAACTTTTTTAGAACCAGCTGAACTTTAATGGCATCATCATGTGATATGTCTTGAGATTGAGCTTCGAACAATCACGGATAGCTACTGTAAGAGGGTATTCAATCTTTTTAATAAGAGTTATTTCTTTTTTAAAAAAGCAGACTTCTGAATTTTATATATAAATCTCCATTTAAGAAGGTTTTACTCATATATTTGCCACATTGGTGATTAGATCTAATTCTGTAAGACTGTAAGAATGTGTATTTTGATGGGAACAGGAAGGTTTATCCAGGGTGTTATCCATGCCGTATATTGATTTCTTCTCTGATCCATATGGATGAATTTGCACCTCATGCTTTAAGCTGTCAGTCTTCCCATTTTTTGCTGTGATGTTCATTGAAGACCTCCAGATTACAGCTGTAATGGAATGCAGCCATGATAAATATTTATAGGTATCTTTAGATGGACTCAATGATGAACTATGTTTCAATCAGCATCAAACTTAGATGAATTTATAAATAAAAGAACCATGCATTAAAATGACAAAATTGTGTAAAAGCATTATTTACTAGAGTTCGCATGGAGCTAAGCAACGGACTTGAAATCAAGGACTGTTTTGAATTACATTTGTTTTAAATCATGTTTTGGGCCTTAAATCAAGGCTCAGATGTGGGTACTACTCCTGTGGCATCTTTCAGAAAGGAGATGTGAAGTGATAAAAATATTTACAAATTGAAACATTGTTTTATTTTACTTGTGATGCTTTCATTACAGATATATTTGCTTTGCTAAGGTAACCATTGCATATCATTCATTCTGTGCTATGCTAACATAATATTAAGGTAAACCAGACAATGTTGTCTAAATCCATTAAAATGGAGCCTCCTAAGAGAGTCATAAACAATTATATTCTACTCTACATTATTGGCATGCTTCAGGAGACATGATTTCATTGCTAGGCTACCTGAATTCATGTACTAATGAGTCATACAATAAAGGAGGCTTAATCATGCTATTTAAGTTTCATGGAAAAAGGTTTATTGATTAGGAAAAATTACTTAGAAAAAGGTTATTTGAATGGTACTGTTTTCCCACAAAATGTCGTTTGGTTTCTTTTTCAGAATGACACCATTCAAAACTATGTAACTGGGTGTAGTCTCTCTTATGTTAACAATAAAAAAATATATATATATATATAAAGGATTATTAGAAATATGTTATTTCTTAGGCAAGTATATTTATTTATATTGTGTGGCTACATACTTTGAATCACTAACTAAAATTAATTAATAGTACAATTATTAGAATTGATCTTTAGTTTGTTAGTGTTGCAATAGACTTTTTGGATTCTTTCCTTGCTCAGAATGACACATTTATTTTTGGATGATTCCATTTATATATTTTATTTTTCATTATTATGGGTACATAATAGCTGTATATCGTTATAGGGAACACGTGATATTTTGATACAGGCATACAATGTGAATTAATCAATGAGGGTAATTGGGATATCCACAACCTCAGGAATTTATCATTTCTTTGGGTTAGGCACATTCTAATTTCACTCTTTCAGTTATTTTAAAGTATACCTTAACTTATTGTTGATTATAGTCACTTTGCTGTGCTATGAAATATTGCTCGTTCTATCTATCTAACAATATTTTTGTACCCATTAACCATCCTCACTTTATTCCCCCTTCCTGCTACCATTCCCATCCTCTAATAACCATCATTCTACTCTCTGTCTTCATGAGATCAACTGTTTTTAATATTTAGCTCCCACATATGAGTGAGAACATGTGAGATTTGTCTTTCTGTGCTTGGCTTATTTCACTTACCATAGTTTTCTCCAATTCCTCCCATGTTGTTGCAAATAGTAGGATTTAATTCTTTTTTGTGGCTACATAAATATTCATTGTGTATATGTACCATAACTTCTTTATCCATTCATCCATCAATGGAGACTTAGGTTGATTCCAAATCTTGGCTATTATAAATAGTATTGCCATAAACATGTGAGTGCAGATATCTTTTATATCTACTGAATTCCCCTCCTTTGGATATATACCAAGCAGTGAGATTGCTGGGTTATATGGTAGTTCTGTTTTCAGTTTTTTGATGAACCTACATACTGTTCTCCACAGTAGTTGCCTTATTTTACATCCCCACCAACAGTCCACATCCTGGCCAGCATTCATTATTGCCTGTCTTTTTCATAAAAGACATTTTAACTGGGGTCAGATGATATTTCATAGTTTTGATTTGCATTTCTCTGATGACTAATGGTGTTGAGCATTTTTTCGTATACCTGCTGGCCATTAGTATGTGTTCTTTTGAGAAATGTCTATTGAGATCCTTTGCCCATTTTTTAATTTGGATTATTTGACTTCTTCCTATTGAGTTGTTGGAGCTCCTTATATATTCTAGTTATTAGTCCCTTGCCAGATGAGTAGTTTGAAAATATTTCTGTCATTCTGTGGACTGTCTCTTTCATTTGTTAATTATTTCCTTTGCTGTGAAGAAGCTTTTTAGGTTGATGTAATCCCGTTTGTCCAATTTTGCTTTGGTTGCTTGTACTTTGGGCGTATTACTCAAGAAATCATTGCCCAGAACCAGACCATTGTCCTGAAGCATTTCCCCAATGTTTTCTTTTAGTAGTTTCATAGTTTCTGGTCTCAAATTTAAGTCTTTAATCCATTTTGATTTTATTTTTGTATATGGCAGGAGATAAGGGTCTAACTTCATTCTTCTGCATGTGGATATTCAGTTTTCCCAGTACCATTTATTGAAGAGACAGTCCTTTCCCCACTATATGTTCTTGGTAACTTTGTTGAAGATAAATTCACTATAGATGTGTGGATGCATTTCTGAGTTCTCTAGTCTGTTCCATTGGTCTATGAGTCTGCTTTTATGCCAGGAAAATGATGTTTGGGTTACTGTAGATCTGTAGTATAATTTGAAGTCAGGTAATGTGATTCCTTGAGGTTTATTCTTTTTTCTCAGGATGGCTTTGACTACTCTTGTTTTTTTTTTTTTTCTTTTGTAGTTCTATATAAATTTCAGGATTTTTTTTTCTTTTTCTGGGGAGACTGTCATTGGTACTTTGATGGGGATTGCATTGAATTTGTAGATTGCTTTGGGTAGTACAGACAGTTTAACAATATTACTTCTTAGAATCTATGAGGATGGAATATCTTTCCATTTTCTTGTGTTCTCTTCAATTTTTTTCATTAATGTTTTATAGCTTTCATAGTAGAGATCTTCCACTTCTTTGGTTAAGTTTATTCTTAGGTATCTTACTTTATTTGTAGCTATTATAAATAGGATTACTTTCTTGATTTTTTTCAGATTGTTTACTGTTGGCATATAGAAATGCTACTGATTTTTGTATGTTGATTTTGTATCCTCCAACTTTACTGAACTGTTTATCAGTCTAATAGTTTTTGTGTAGTGTCTTTAGGTTTCTCTAGATGTAAGACCATATCATCTGCAAACAAGGATAATTTAACTTCTTCCATTTTGGATGCCCTTTATTTCATTCTCTTGTTTAATTGCTCTATTCAGAACTTCCAGAATTATGTTGACAGTGGTAAAAGTGGGCATCCTGGTCTTGTTCTAGATCTTAGAGGAAAGAGTTTCAGGTTTTCCCCATTCAGTATGATATTAGCTGTGGGTCTGTCATACATGGCTTTGATCATGTTGAGGTAAGTTCCTTCTTTACCCATTTTTTTTTTGACAATTTTTATCAAAAGGATGTTGGATTTTATTGAATAATTTTTTGGTATCAATTGAAATGATCATATGGTTTTGTGCTTCATTTTTCTGATATTATGTATCACATAGATTGATTTGTGTATTTTGAACTATCCTTGCATCCTTGGGATGACTACCACTGGATCATGATGAATAATCTTTTTAATATGTTGTTGAATTTGGTTTGCTAGTATTTTGCTAAGGATCTTTGCATCTATGTTCATCTGAGATATTGGCTTATCATTTTGTTTTTTTGTTGTGTCTTTGTTTGGTTTTGTAACAGGGTGATATAGGCCTCATATAGAATGAGTTTGAGAGTATTCTCTCTTCTCCACCTCGAATTTTTTGGAATAGTTGAAGTAGGATTGGTGTTAATTCTTCTTTGAATACTTGGCAGAATTCAGTAGTGAAGCCATCAGGTCCTGGGCTTTTCTTTGATGGGAGACTTTTTATTACTGCTTTTATCTCATTACTTGTTATTGGTTTAGAATGACACGTTGACTTTCTCTTCAAACACGTAAATGGAGACTAGATGGCTAGCAGACATGGACTCTGTGGTACTGTAATTCTGAACCTCACTGAATGTACAAGGAGCGAACATCTGCCTTGGGGCAACTCAGATATCTTTTCTTAAAATTTATACTGTGAACTCAAGAGCTGAAGGTCATCTCTGCCATTACTGCTATTAGAATAAGATGGGTATTTATATTCCATTATTGCAGTTGAAATGTGAGAAACCCAGTCCACAGGGAGAACAAACATGGAGAATAAAATAAGTAAATGAGGAGGACAGGAAAAAGACTGAGACAAACAGTTATGGCCGTGAGGGTTTTTCATTTCCTGATGACAGTCCCTTCCTGTGGCCAGATATAGATCAGTGTCTGGGCTCCACAAGGCATGTTTGCATTCTTGTAACATATTTCTATTTATTTTCATAAACTAAAGTTGCTTTCTTTTACTTTCAACAAAAAGACGTTGATGGGTACAATCTGATTTTGCTAACTTCTCCTAAATTTAAAAGCCCTTCTGAACATTGGTTGGCACTCTTTTCACTTCCTAAGACTACAGTTATGTGCCACATAACATTTTTGTCATTGAGGGACTGCATATAAAACAGTGGTTTCATAAGATTATAATATAATACAATGTACAATATTTTACTGTAAATTTCTATGTTTAGATACACAAATGCTTACCATTGTGTTACATTTGCCTACAGTGTTCAGCATAGGAACATGCTGTACAAATTTGTAGCCTAGGAGCAATAGGCTATAACATATAGCCTAGGTGTGTTGTAGGCTACACCATCTAGTTTTGTGTAGATACACTCTGTGAGGTTTGCACAATGATAAAATCACCTAATGACACATTTCTTAGAATATATTTCTGTCATTAAGCAACACATGACTGTATTATCAGGTCTATTTTATTCTATAGCATTTGATTATGAAATGCATTAAAATAAATAAAAGTTTTAAAGGTGTAGTACATTTTAAGCCATGATTATCTCGGGCTTTCAGTCTAACAAGTACTTTGCAAAGGATCAAATGGTATAATTAAGATATTTTTCTTGTTCCTTTTTTTTTTTTTTTTTTTTTGAGACAGAGTCTCATACTGTTGCCGGGCTAGAGTGCCGTGGCATCAGCCTAGCTCACAGCAACCTCAAACTCTTGGGCTCAAGTGATCACCCTGCCTCAGCCTCCCAGGTAGTTGAGACTACAGGCACACACCACAATACTCGGCTCATTTTTTCTGTTTTTAGTAGAGACAGTGTCTCATCCTTACTCAGGCTGGTCTCGAACTCCCGAGCTCAAGCGATCCTCCTGCCTCAGCCTCCCAAAATGCTAGAATTACAGGTGTGAGCCACCACGCCCAGCCCAGAATTTTCTTTTGAGACAAACTCTAATTGATAAACAGCCTAATTCTGGAAAGGCATCTTACCCAAATATGGATGAGAGAATATGGCCATTTTCTTCTATTCCTACAATCCCCAATTTACTCAGTATTTCATTTACTTTAGGGGTTATGTGTTGCCTATTCCTAACTGCTGTGGAATGAGGACAAATTCCAAATGCCTTGGTATTATTAAAAGCCCTTTATGATCTGGCCTCATCTTTTATGACTTTCCCTTTTTGACTCTGCCCTGAAGCCTTATTGGATTTCTCTTGGATTCTTAAACACACCATGCTTCACTGACCTTTGAGCCTTTGCACAAACAGTATTGGTGTACAGCTGCCTAGTCAACTCATAATTCTCCTTCAGGTCTCAGTTTCAACATCTATTCTTTTGGGAAGCTTTCTATTATTTCCAGGGTACCAGGATATTTCTCCTACAGCACACAGGACTATGTGTTATAATGCCTACCTTACTTTGTTGTTATTATTTGTTCAGTGATATCCTGCCAGGTAGCCTATGAATATTGTATGAATAGAAAACATGACTATTTTCCCCCTGTTTAGCATGGGACCTCTCTAAAAGTAAGTGCTCAAAAACAACAACAAAAAGTGTTACATTAATAGAAACACATACAAACACATACATGTATGTACAGATATACAGGGAGATACCCATCTTTATTGATATCCCAAGAAGATACTAAATGATAAGCATTTATTCACAAATTTCTATGCCAGGACTGAGGATACAAGATTAATATGACGCGTCCTTTGAATCCCGTCATGGTTGCAGCTCTTCCGTAAGTGTGAACCAGATGACTTTACTGGAGAATCCTTCCAAGCATTTAAGAAAAATTAATGCTAATTATTCTCAAACTCTTCCAAAAAATTGAAGAGGAGGGGCATTTCCAAACTCATTTTATGAGGTCAATATTACCCTAATACCAAAACCAGTCAAAAACACTACAAGAAAATAAAGCTATAGGTCATTATCTCTGATGAATATAGATGCAAAAATCCTCTACAAAATAATAGCAAACTGAATTTAAGAGTGCATTACAATGATCATCACCACGACCAAGTTGGATTTATCACTGGAATGCAAGGATGATTAAAATATGAAAATCAATCAATGTAATATACTATATTAATATAACAAAAATAATTATCTCTATAAATGCACAAAAAGTGCTTAACAAAATTTAACCGCATTTCATGATAAAAAAACACTCAAGAAACCAGGAATGAAAGGCATGTACTGCAACACAGTAAAGGCCATACATAAAAGCCCACAGCTAACATCATAATCAACAGTAAAAGACTGAAAAATTTTCCTTTAAGATCAGGAACAAGGCAAGAATGCCTAATCTTGCCATTTATTTTCAACATAGTACTAGAAGTCCTTGCTAGAGCACTTAGGCAAGAAAAGTAAATAAATGTACAGAAATCAGAACGGAAGAAGTAAAATTATCTCTGTTCCCAAGTGGTATGATCTTATATGTAGAAAATTCTGAAAAATTAGGCATCAAAACTGTTAGAACTAATAAATTCATCAAATTGTGAAATATAAAATCAACATGCAAAAATAAATTGTGTTCTACACAATAACAACAAACTATATAAAAAGGAAATTAAGAAAACAATCCTATTTACAACACCATCAAAAATAATAAAATGGTTAGTAATAAACTTAACCAAAGAGGCAAAAGGCTTGCGCACTGAAAACTACAAAACCTTGCTGAAAGAAATTTTAAAAAGATACAAATGGAAAAACATACTGTGTTTATGGATTGGAGGACTTAATATTGTTAAAATGCTCATACTATCCAAAGTGATTTATTGACTATATGCAATTCCTATCAAAATCTTGATGTCAGTTTTTGCAGAAATAGAAAAAACCCCAAAATTCATATGGAACTACAAGTGCCCTAGATATCAATACAATGTTGAGAAAGAAAAACAAAGCAGGAGGTCTCATATTTCCTGACTTCAACAAACATTCCAAAGCTATAATAATCAAAAGAATATGGCACTGGCATAAAGTCAGACATATAAAACAATGGACCAGAATAGAGTCTCCAGAAATATAATACACCCACACATATATGGTCAAATAATGTTCTACAAAATGTGAAAACTACGCCATGTGGAAAGGATAGTCTCCTCAATAATGGTTTTGGGAAAACTGGATAGCCATATGCAAAAGAATGAAATTAAACCCTTATCCTATACCATTTGCAAACACCATCTGAAAATGGATTTTAGAACATATAATCTGAAACTATAAGCCTCCTAGAAGGAAACATAGGAGAAAAGCTCCATACCATTGGTTTTGGCAATTATTTATTGGATATGACACTGAAAGCTTGGGTAATAAAAGCAAAAAATAATGAATGGGACTACATCAAATTAAAAATCTTCTGCACAGGAACAGAAACAATTAACAGAGTGAAAAAGCAACCTATGAAATGGGAGAAAATATTTGCAAACCACATATTTGATAAGGGGTTAATATTAAAAATATATAATAAAACAACAACTCAGCAAAAACCTCAAATAACCCAACTTAAAAATGAGCAATGGGCTTGATTGACATCTCTCCAAAGAAGTCTACAAATGGCTAGCAGGTACATAAAAAGGTGTTCAACATCACTTAAAATTTCCATCAAGTAAAATTGATGGAAATTTTATTTGTTTTCTACTCTTGGCTATTGTGAATAATGCTGAATGAACATTGGAGTGTGAATATCTCTGCAAGACCATATTTTCAAATCTTTCAGAAAAATACCCAGAAGGGAGATTGGTAGATCATATGGTAGTTTTAAATTTTTGAGGCAACAACAAACTTTTTTTCCATAGTGGCTGCACAAGAGTTCCAATTTCTCCACATGCTGGCCAAAACCTTTTTTTCTTCCTTTTTATATAATGAACATCCTACCAGGTATATGGTGATATCTCACATCGTTTTAATTTTCATTTCCCTAATGTAGATGACAAATAATTCATCTGGTTACTTGAGTGAATACACCCTTATTAACCTTTCACAAATTGATTTGATTATTCTTTATGACTTCTCTTTAAATTACCACTATCCTATAACTGTAAATTAAAAATACATCATTGCTTGTTAAACATCCTGCAGGAATTTTTAACACCACAAAATGGAATACATTTCCTTTGGTGTTTTTGATCTCAATTAACTTTTAGAAACAAATCGTACTTTTTGCAGAATCATTTTCAGTTGATGGGGAAAAGGAAGGAGTCTTTTATGACCATGTGTTTGTCATTACTTTTACTACTTATGTTAACTCTTGTTTCTAAATTTAACTTGCATTACCTATTGATATTTTTATTAATTGGTAATTTTTATTATATTTTTTTCAGCCTTTGTATGGTGGGGCATCCCCTCCAAATTTAAGTTAAACTGTAGGTTCAATTAACAATCTGTCTATGATGAAGAAAGCTGCAGAAAAAGTCTTTGACAACTTACCTAATTGACCATTTTAAAATAATTTTATTTATTAGCAATATAGAGGAGATTAAGTATATGTAGTTCCATTAATAGCAGAAAACTATAAGCCAGATTTCAACCTGTTAAACACAAGAAACAGTTGACCAAATGTATATCTCAAAGTGGGTGCATTTTCTGCAACTAACATTTTGGACACAGTTGCTGACTTTTTTTTCACTGTAGAATTTTATCTTCCATTTAGATAATGAGGTATCTTAGAGTTATCTTGTGCATATTCTTTACTTTTAGTTTAAATGAAAGTTAAAGTGTTTTGCTTTCCTGAATAAATTTTGTTTTCTGAATATTAAAAATTAAAAATAGGACTACCAGCAATCCCACTTCTAGGTATATATCCAAAATAAATCAAATCACTAGGTCAAAGAGATGTCTGCATTTCCATGGTCGTTGTAGCATTATTAAAAATAGCCAAGATATGGAATCAACCTTAGTGTCCATCAATGGAGAAATAGATGAAGAAAATACACAATGGAATACTATATACCCTTTAAAAGTAGGAAATCATGAAATTTGCAACAACATAGATGAACCTGGAAGACATTATGTTAAGTAAGATAAGTCACACACAGAAAGACAAATACTGCATGCTCTTGCTCATAATGTGAAATCTAAAAAAAACAAAAAACAAAAACTGGAGTCGTGATGGTAGAGAGTAGAATGATAGTTATCAGGGGTTGGGGGTGGGGGTGAGGGGGAGTTGGGTAAATGTTGGTCAAAGGATACAAATTTGCAGCTAGACAGACAAATTTTCAGCTGCACAGACAGCATAAGTTCAAGAGATCTACTGTACAACATGGTCACTATAGTTAATGTGTTTTATTCTTGACTATTTCTAAGAGAATAGATTTTAATTGTTCTCACCACAAAAAATAAAAATGTGAGTTAATGCATACGTTATTTAGCTTGATTTAGCCACTCCACCATGTATACATATTTCAGAACATCATGTTGTACATGACAAATATGTACAATTTTGCCAATAAATAAATTAATAAATATAAAAAATCAATGTAAGTGCATGAAAGAAAAATGGAAACTAAGATGTAAAAAATTATTTATACTATATATTATTGGCCAATATTCACATATAAATGTTTCTCTCCACAACTGTATTATACAAATAGCCAAAGAGAAACATGACTTTACAAATAGTATGTATGGTCTTTTATAACTCTAGTTATAATTTTAGGTCCAGTAGGTCTAGTACTTCTTTTTATTATTTTATTTATTTATTCATTTAATTATTTTAATATAAACATGTTCTGTTCATTCTTCCCCCCACTGTCCTAAGAGTTGAATTACTGACTCTGTTCCAGAGTAATTGTGTAGTGTTCTGGTATCAAATAGTGGGACAAACGCATGTGAATTGTTGTGAGCATGGTCTGTGTAGGAGAGTAAATAATTCCAGAAATACTCCTTGAAAGATTCTAACATAACATGTTCCAGACCTGTACAAGGCATAGAGAATACAAATGTGAACACAACACAGTTACTGCCCCCCCATTCATTCCACAATGTTCAAGTACCTATAATGCTAATGCAGGATATTGTACATATACTAATACTTTTTATGTTACATAGACTATCGATAGCCTAATATTTTACAGATATGTGAACAGTGATGTTGTAATTAACAAACTATAAATGCATTTTAAAAATATGCTATAATCAAACTGAAATTTTAATTAAGTATTTTCTTAATCAACAGAAATTAAAAGTGTGATTTCTGTTAAGTACAACTGCTACTAAGTGCCTTTGACATTCTTTGCCTTATGTAAGTGTCTTCATAGTTAAAACAATTGGTAGGCCCACTTCATAAGCTTATCATGGAAAAATATTTCCAATATTTCATTTGGTCCCTACCACAGTACTATTGATGCAAGAGAGACAGTCCAGGCTGTTTTATGCTTCTTCCCTAGTTGGGCATCCCTGTGCGATGAGAGGAGCAAAGAAGATGGTTTTAAGTCCATGGACATTGGGTTGCAGACTCTTTGGGAGATTTATGAAAGTGGCATTTATCAAATGTCACCAACAGATGTACCTTTAGAGGATGTACTAATCTTTATGCTTTCACCATTCTTCTTGGTTTCGTCTTTCCGATTCTTCCCCACCCCCCCTTTTTTTTTTCTTTTTGTGACTTTATGAGCTTCATTAAGCCCACACTATTAATACAACATAAGGTTAATTGTAGTGGTCTGAAGGACTTCTATTTGTTCAGGATGAAATCGGAAAGCAAAAAAATCACTTTATGGCATGCGGAAGCATGAGGGCACTCAAATTCATTGTCATTTTGTTCTATCTCTGAGCCATATGCACTTACAGAATAACACCAAATTTCAGATGATTCTTTACAGTATTAAAGATCTCATGGAAACAAAATGTGGAGATTTAATGAAGCTTATTTTTTTCATTAAAAAGTAAATTTTCTTATTTTGAATTTAATGGATCTATTTCATAAAAGTGATATAATTTAAATTTTAAAATAGAGATGAAGAAAAATAAGTGAAAATCAGCATAATCTAATGATAGTTACAATTGATATTTGCTGAGTATTTCTGCTGTGTACCATGCATTGTTCTGTTACTTGGATTCTTCACTTAGCCCTTAAAGTATTCTCTGATGTCAGTACTGTTTTATCCATGTGTTACAGATAGGGCTTAGAAACATTTAAGCAACTAGCCAGTGTTATACCCTAGTGTTAAGTGGTTGAAACTCACTTGCTGGAAGATATTTATTGATTGTGATTTATTGACTGTGTGACTGGGAGTTAGACACATCAACATGTATTCTTTAGATTCATTTTTACATTAATCCCATGGGGTTGGGATTAGTATTAGATTACTTAAGTAAGTTGGCTGAAGTCAGAGAACTATTATTAATACGCATGAGAACATTAATTGAAACCCAACTCTCTCTAATTCCAGTTTTTCTTTCCCATTCTTTGCATATATTTGTGTATACACACATAAAAACCCATAATTTTTTGTAACATGAAAACTATTAATGTTTGTGTGGGTGGGGAACCTGTACTCAGCCACATGTGGCCTTCTGGATCCTTAAGTGCAGCCTTTTGACTGAATCCGAATTCTACAGAACAAATCATTTTAGTAACGGGACTTGTTCTATGAAGTTTGGATTTGGTCGAGGGGCCACACTTGGAGATCTGGAGGGCCACATGTGGCCTGGAGGCCACAGGTTCCCTACCCCTGCGCCAGTGCATCATGTACAATTAAATATTTGGCTATGGCCTGTCTTTGTATGTTCCTCTAATTGTTTTCTATCCCTGTGAAAGCTGTATGATTCTGAATATAGGTACTATAGCATGTGCAACTCCAGTTTCCCCATGGTGCATAGTACTTGATTCAAAGTAGATGTTCTAGGTTACATGTGGTGGGGAAAAAGGGGACACTAAACATGAAGCTTCAGTTTCTATTGTGAATGAAGAAAGGAGAAAAAGGAAAAATAAGTGGAATTAAAAATAAAGTTGAGATTTGGAAATGTATACAAGCCTATGTAATGAAGATACTAACATCCTGGGACAGAGATCAGAGATGAGAAATAAAGGTGGGCATAACAATTATGATTTAAGATACGTAGTATCTTGACAGTTGGAAGACAGATGATTTAAGTACTGGTTAGAATCTAGAAGATGATTCAGTAGGTTAGTTTGTTTGGGCCTTAGGCAATGTGGTGCAGACAGATAGTGAGGGAGGAGTCAATTAGACTTGAACAAATGCAGAAGTCATGGTTGAGGTAGTAGGAATATTACCAGCACAGTGATAAATAACAGGATCTCAGCAGAAGGAGCATGTGGACTCACAACATAATATGAATAGTGATAGGGCTGGGGGAAATAAGTCTAGCAGAATGGGGGTAGAGAAAAGCGTTGAAATTTATATGCACAAGTTGAATGAAGAAAGTTAAAACCTGGAGAACAAAGACTTTTTACTTGGAACTTGGAAAGAAAGTAAAAGAGTTTAAAGTTTCAGAAGAAAGTTGTTAAAGTATTAAATTTGAATATGCAATATACAGTCTGATGACTCTTAACCTGTGAATTCAGCTATGCTGAATTCATAGAATGAATTCTGTGATGCTGTTTCATAGAATCTTTAGCTTGAAATGTACATTGGAATTTAAGAATTTCTGCATCTTACAGTCTGTGGCTCTTGAAGAGTCAGAGCTATAATACTCATGACATTCATTCCTTCTCATTGGAATCACAATGATTTCTTCAGTAATGCTGTTGATAGGCATTATGAATGAACCAAAAAAAATTCAAATAACATGACCAAACATTTAATAGCTGTCAAACAAATAGCCCCTGACAGTTCATCACATTCCAGTTTTCTGTGGAGGTCTCATTCAACTTTCGGTGTCATGGGAATAAATTTATTAGATAATTATTAAGCTCACTTGTATTCTTAAACCTTTTTAGAGTAAATACTTTTTAAATCTTTTTTTCATAATGACTCTTTTGCAACAACTTTATCAAATTCTCCCTATTCCATTTTTTGACAAAATAACTGATATCTTAATGGAAAATAAACTGAAGAAACAGAAATGATTTACCAAAACTATCTATTCACAGATTTTCAATACTTGTTTTGGGTGAGTTCAGGAACAAAGTTTACATTCCTTTTATTCGTCTACCATGTAGGCCTGCTTCACTTCCTTGGTCACTGTGAATGTAGATGAGGATTATTTTCATGGTAGGATGATACGAAGGAATTTTGCAAACAAAAGTATAAAGAGATATTACCTCACACCTGTTAGGATAGCTATGAACAACAAAAACCCAAAAGATAACAAATGTTAGCAAGGATGTGGAGAAATTGGAACCCCTATACACTATTGGTAGGAATGTAAAATGATGCAGCCTCTATGGAAAATTTTTATGTTTCTCAAAAAATTAAAAATAAAATTACTATATGATCCAGCAATTCCACTTCTTGCTATATATCCAAAAGCAATGAAATCAGGACTTCAAAGAGATGTCTGCACTCCCACGTTCATTGCAGTATTATTCACAAAACGACCTAAATGTCCCTGTATGGATGAATGGATAAGGAAAATGTGGAATATTATTCAGGCTTTAAAAAGAAGGAGATCCTTCTGCGTGCAACGACATGAATGAACATGGAGGACAGAGGGCTAAGCGAAATAAGTCAGGCACAAAAGGACAAATATTGCATGATTCCACTTATATTACATGTCCAAAATAGGCACAGCCAGAGAAACATAGAATCAAATGGTGCTTGTCAGGGGCTGGTAGGAGGAAGAAATGGGGAGTTGCTGTCTAATGAGCATATAGCCTCAATTATGCAAAAATGAATAAGTTTTAGAGATCTGTTATACAACATTGTGCCTATGGTCAATGACACTGTATTGGGCACTTAAAAATTTATCAAGAGGGTAGATGTCAAGTTAAGTGTTCTTACCATAAGATAAGTAAAATAAAATGAAATGAAATAAAATACAGTAGGCTTCGCATGCCCGGCTTCACAGGCAAGAACTAGTTGGGGACAAAATTGAAGGTCTGCAGAGTCATATGAGGAAAGTGGCTATGGTATGGGGTCAAAATGACAGCTCTCTAACTGGTAAGGGACCAACCAACAATAATATTTTTGTCCGTTAATTGTAGTTTACTGGTGACATGATTGAGAAAGGAGGGCTCATATCTACTAACCAGGATATGAATGAACCAAAAACTGTAAATCACTTAATGACTTTTTAAACCCACAAAAAATTTCCACTCTGCTTTAAATTATGTGGTGCAGATCTGGATATAGTAAACTACGGAGATTTGACCAATAACTATACACTTAATAAATGGTTTGCTGTATGGATGTTTTACATTAATATAGCTAATAATAATAACAGCAACAAGAAAGAGTTTAAGATGGCAGGGCTCTTAGAGCTTCATTACTTATAGTCCATGGACCAGCAATAGTCATCATGTAACTCAGAAACTTCAAGCATTTTTTCAATAATTTAAATTGTGTAATATGAATTAAAGAAAGCATCAATAGATAAACTGTATTAGTTCTCCTGAATTGAACTATTTTGAGAAGAGTTGAAGGAATACATCAAAACATTTTTTACTGTCATTTAGTGTAGTTACTAACATATTAGCTGCTATATAAATCTCCACTTAATTTGGATACATGAATACTGAGAAACAATCTGAGTATACAAACCCCTACATACAGCTTTGTATTTTGCACAAAATGAATGATCATATGTTAAAACATGTGTAAGTTATTTTTGAAAACTTGAAATATTGTCTTCAATAAATATGTGTTGAAAGAATGAATTAATGAAGAAGAATTCAGGCAAAAGCTCATGTGGCTCCGTCATCTGAATGTCATTATCCAAAGAAACAGTTCAAAGATTTTATTTCTAGTTCATTTCTAGCCAATGAGACCAAGGCCTGTTCACCTCACCTCTGCATGGCATCCTTTACTGGGACTGAGAGGCAATAACAAGGGTGAGATCATTTCATCTTTTCCACAATTAGCCTAGGTAATTGCTACTTCCCATAGCTCCTATGCCCCTAAGCTCTTGCCACTTCTAGACTACAGTGTCATTCAGAGATTTGGTTTGGGCAGGCAGTAGGAAATAGACACAGTTTTTCTAAAACACAGGGTCCCATCCATGTTCTAATTCTACTAATCAGCTACACACATTTCAGTAACTAAGCAAAGACAAATGAAATATGTTAATAACACTCATTTATACTTACAATAATAGGCATAGACTTAGATATTCTATTAAAAGTACTTTTTAACCTTTGACCAACCAAAACTTCAATATACATTATCATTATTTTTAAGTTATAATGAAATTAGATGTATGGATAGAATAATGCTCTTTTTTAAGAGAAGTAAAAAAACAAAACAAAATATCCATATAAAACCATACATTACATGATTCTCTCTGTTTTAATGGAGAACAGAATTAAAAAGAATAACCCATTTTATTTAAAAGAACAACTAAAAAGTGTCCAGGTTGTTGATTTCTAATTTTAACTATGGAATTTATTTGTAAGAATAAATATCTACTTTGGGTTTCTTTTCAAATTAGAAGAGAAATATATCATTTTAATATAGCAGATTCAATTATAAAGAATTACTTGACCCCAAAAAATGAATGAGTAAAAGAATAAAACGAAATTAAATCACCCATTAAAAGAAAAAGATTGCCAAGCCTTGCAAAATTGTAAGATGGTGAAATGATGAACTAAAAATTAGTCATTGTGGGCTATTTTGATGAGCTTTCCACTAAATAAATGCTATATCAACCTAGCTGAGTGTGTATCTTTAATCAAACATTTTGTTGATGTTGCATTAAATTTAACTACACCTCAGTACATTTCCTAATGGATATTACTTAAACACATCAAATTTAATGTGCTCAAAATGAGACTCATAATCTCTGCACCTCCATCCCGCTTTTCCTACTCTGATCAGTTTCTCCATTGTTGTTAATTGTCCATCATCTTCCACTGAACAGATGTGTCCTAACCCATTTTCCTGAATGCATTTTCGTATACAAAATGATTTCCTTTTTTTCCCCAAAGATCTATTCTGACAGAAACATTTGGCCTCAACATATAATTAAAAACTTAACAATACTAATAGTTGCTTCAAAGAGCATCCTCTCTTTGTCAATGTGCAACTATTTCCATTAATTTGCATGTAATTCACATTCATACCCATTCATTGGGGTATGAATATTATTTAGTCAAATGGACAATTAATTAATACAATCTTTACATATTAACTTATTAAAATGCACCACACAATTTCTAATTCCTTGGGAGTTCTCACTAAATCCATGGGATGTAAATTTTGAAACAGCTGCAGCTGTTTATGCCACTGCTCTTGTTGTCTAATGGAGCCAGGTGGACATTCTTTTTTTTCAATTTTTCACTGCATAGAGTTGAAATAAAAACACCTAACTTTCTCTGACATGCTGTCTAAAAGGATGTCATCTTATTTATTTAGTGTAAGCCCTAAAACTAGGAAATGTTTGTTGATCTCTGATTGTAGGTCAAGTTTTAACTATGGAATAAGGAGTAGCTTCTTCCGCAAAATTTTTAAGATGTACAGTGATAGAAGTCTTGGTTGTTGAAGGACAGAGATCACTTGTGAGAAATTTTATTTCTGTTGAAAATATATAATTGTTAGTGGACAGCTATCATGAATTATGTTTCAAGCTTTACAAAAAGTATTTCAATGTTCATTAAAACATTCCTATGAAATAGATACAAGTATCTTAATCTTCCACATTTCAAAACTGCAGCAAAGAGAGGCTAAATAACTTGCCCAAGTTAACAGGATATTGAAAATGGAGTCTGAGTTAAGTTTTGTAATTCCAAAGTGCATGAATATTCCCTCTATTATATATATTTTTGTTCAGGAATAATTTTAATACAAGTGGATTGATGTTTTAAAAACTATGTTCTTTTCCCCAGAAAGTAATATTTTTACATGACTCCAGACTCTTAAAAGTGATTTGGAGAAATAAATGTTTTATGATACAAGAAAAATTAGATACATTTTATAAAGCCAAGTGAAAGACGAAGATGGATTTTTGAAAATTAATAAAGCCGGTTTTAAGAAGGGTCACATTTATGTGCACATAAGTGCATTCATCGGGTGTCGGGCAAGTGGGAGGGGTCTGGGGGTGGGTATATTCACACCTAATGGGTGTGGTGTGCACCGTTTGGGAGATGGACATGCTTGTAGCTCTGACTCGGGTACGACAAACACAATATATGTAACCTAAACATTTGTACCCCTATAATATTCTGAAAGAATATATATATATGTTAAAAATGTTTAAAATTAAAACATTAAAAAAATTAAAAAAAATAAAAGGGGGCATCATACATTGTTATCAAACTTCATTTGAATGTCAAAAATTTTGGACAAACCTAAAATTAGTAATATTTGGGGAAGAAACAAACAGTCTTTGCTTCTATTTATTAACAATTATTGAAACTATATTCAAAGATAGCAAGCCAAACATGATTTAATATTCTTTAGTAAAGTTAAACATGTAAGTAGAAAATCCACTATGTTTGTTAAATATAAATTACTATAAAACAGAAATCAGTGTGGTTTGTAGCAGAGATTGGACTTTTCATAATTTTAATGTACTCACAACCTAACAGAAAGATTTTCCTTTTGTCTCTAGATTAGGTGCAGACACATTTAGTGTGGTCCATACTGTTACCTAAAAGTCATTCTGTTATTTTCAGCTTTCATCTAAGACATTCTTAGACATTAAGTATTTCAGGGATTTATATGAGCAAAATGATATAAGGTGCCAAAGTATTAACAGACGTAGGTGTTATGCTTTACCTATATTAAATTATTTTCTTCTCTCCAGGTTCAAATATTCATGATAAATTCAAAAATGTCAAAAAATAAAATCTGAGTCATGTAAATTTCACACCAAGTTAGTCATTCAGCAACTATATATTGGACACCTACTATATTCAGAATAAAGCCCCTGACTTTAGAAAATAAAAAGCAAAAGATTGGTTTTGTAAAATGACACACACAATTTAAGGAAAGACAGACTACATTAGATTGTAAAAATATTAGAGATTACAAAATACTATAGAAAGAGTGGAGAGAAATCACTAGATTAATTTGAGAGATACTTTGTTTTTAAATTAAGTCCAGACTTAAACCAAGAAATCACCATATTAATTCTGAAAAAAGATCACATCCTAAAGTAGCCATCTAGTTGCCCTATAAGGTTTTAAATAAGAATTTTGTAAAATCACAGAGTCCTAGAGAGTAATGTTCTACACCATTTTCAAATAGCCAACAAATATATAAAAATATATTAAACTTTCTGCACCAGAATATCTAATTAAAAAAAAAAGCCCTGATAGTAACCAATGTTGGCAAAAATACAGAGCAACTGGGACACTAATACTGAGTGTACTCAGTATGAGAGCTACTGAGAATAAAAATCGGTATCGCAACACGTACTTTGGAAAATTCACTGGCAATTCTGTAGGATTGGTGGTCATATGCATACTCTATGCATACATATATGTACCAAAATAGATGCCCAAGAATGTTGGTAGCAGCCTTGTTTACAATGGCCCTCAGTTGAATGAACCACAATGTCTGTCAATAGTAGAGTAGAAGAATGATAATGGTATCATACACTGAAATACTGCACAGCAATAAAGATGATGGAACTACAGCTACACATACAACATGCGTGATCTTACAAACATAATCATATATGAAAGAAGTCAGACACACAATAACAACAACATGCATTTTGATTCCTTTTAGATAAAGTTAAAAACAGGTAAAATTAGTCTATCATGTTAAAAATCAGCATTTGGATTTCCTTTTGGTTGCAGGAAGGATGTTGGTGGGGAGGAAATATGAAGGGAGCTTCTGGGTGCTGGTTGTAGTCTACTACTATTTCCTAGTCTAAATAGTACCTACAAGGGTATGTACACTTCATGATAATCTGCCAATGATATATTTATAGTTAGTACATTTTTGTACGTGTTTGATATCTTAATGAAAAGAATAGAACCTTAAAGCAACAATAACAACAGCAGTGGCAACAACAAAGTCCATTAATTATGAGAAACAATTATACAAATTGACTTTTTTCCAAATAAATGCATTGTGAATAACTACTCCCCCACGTGGCATGTATTTTCACACTCTTTTGACGTACCTTAATTTTATGGTTGTTTAATTTATGAAACATTTCCTTAACGTTTAACATTTTTGAGGGAGTCTTATCTACTCCAAGGTCATATCAATGGGAAATTTACTTTTTAACTTCCATACTTAGATCAATAATTAATCTGGAATTGATGTTTGTAATAAGGTGACGTAAAAATCAAATTTCATTTTTTCATGTAAATATCAACTTATTTATCACCATTTACCAAAAATATACTCTTGTCATAATGCAGTACATGGCATTTTATTATATACCAAGAGTTCATATATGTGCAGGTGTAGATTTCAAATTTTTATTCCATTCCCTTAATCTACTTTTCTATCCTTGTGCCAGTACTAAATTGTTTTGTTTACTGATGCTTTATAATATTTGATAATTGATAGTGTGATTGTTTTAAATTTGTTCTTCAATATCATATTGATTAACTTTGGACCATTGTATTTTTATATAAATTTTTAAACCAGTTTATCAAGCTTTACAAAAACAAATCTGGGATTTTTATTGGGAATAAATTGAATTTATGTATCAGTTTTAGAAAAAAATTGATAGCCTTACAATACTAATTTTTCTATTCCATAAATATGATTTGACCCTCTATTTATTCAGGTTATTTTTTAATATTTATGATATTTTATAGTATAGAGATTGCATGTATCTCTCATTAATTTTTTCCTAGATATTGAATATTTTTAATGCTATTATCAATATTATCTTTTTAAATTACATTTTCTAGTTGTTGTTTAATAGAACAAAATTGATTTATATATTTTATATTTTGTATATGGATTGTATATGGTTTACATATTATGTATTATTTCATATTCAACATATACTAATATGATAAATTCATTTATTAAGATTAATAGTTTATCTGGAGATTCTTCTACACTTATAAAAGTATGCCCTATGTGGATAATGATAGGTATTATTTAATCTTTTACAAGCTTCATGATTTCATTTCTTTTTATTGCTTTGTTGTACTTGCTCTAGCACAATGCTGAATAGAAATGACCATAGGAGGCATTGCTTACTTATTACTGATATTTTGGGGAAAGACTCTTTATGAGAATTAGTAAAATATTTATAAGTGTTCTCTTTTGAGAATTTTGGTGTCAATTCCATTATGATGGTTTGAAAGTGATGCATGTTTTCCTGAGTTAAGATTTTTCCCATTGTTACTGGTTTTCGGTAGTTATATGATAATATATCTGGGTATGATTTTCTCCTATATTTATCTTACTTGAGATTTGTAGTACTTCTTGAATCCGTGGATAGATACCTTTGATTAGTTTTGGAAAATTCTTGGGTCATATCTCTTCCTGGTTAATTATCTTCTTAAATATTGCTTCTGCCTCATTCCACTTTTCTACATACATATTGAGAATCCAATTACATATATATTAGAATTTTCACCATGTCATTCATATTCTTTTCGGCATTTTCAATTTTTTTCTTTCAGTTTTTAGCTTGGATGTTTTCTATTAGTTTGGACATTACTAGTAGATCATTCTGTCTAATCTTCTGTTAAATCCATTTGTTGTGTTTCCAGTTAACTTATTTTTAATTTCCACAATGGCCTTGAATTTTTTCAATTATTTTCTGATATTCTCCACAGTAACATCTAATATCTTGAATTTATTAATCCAATCATTTAAACATTTCTGGGAGATTTGTTATTTTTAATTTTCTTTTAGTTTTCTATAGATTTTTAAGCCTTGTGGTATTGCTTTCTTATACGCCTATAGAATGTTTATTGAATTAAGTACATTTTATGTGAAAAAATTGTAGAAATTATTTGATGCTCTAGAAAAATGTTATCTTTTTTCATAGAGAATTTGCTTTTGCTTTGGCCAGCACTTGGTGTTTGGACAGAAAACCTCCATCCAGTTACTCAGTGGAGGCATTTGAAGCTGGCTTTCCTTCTTTAGGAGAGCTTCAGGTTCATTCCTGTTGGAGTCATACCTTGAAGTTGCAGCTGAGAAACAGGGTTGTTTACCTACTGAATAAGCCTTGAACTCTAATTGTTGTGCTCTTTTCAGTTAGTCTACTAAAGTTCCCGTTCAACTTCTCATATTCTCAGCTCCACGTGTTCTTTCTTTTTATTCTGTTTTTAGCTAGTGCTTGCAAGTTGCCAAAATCCTTGGGAAGAAACAGGTGCTAAATGCCAGAAGATCTCTCCTTTCACATTTTCTCCAAGATATTGGCCCTTCAAGAGCTTGCTGCCTTGGTAGCTTTCCAATGTCTTAAAGAGATGTATAATCCTTCTGGTTGCTTTAGGTGGGGTGTTTGTTCTGCAAACTTATCTGCCATTACCAGAAATATAAGCTATTTTGTAATAGTAAAAAGATGTACTCTTCAATACGGTACATCTAGTATTTCAGAGGACAATTGACACTTGTTAGATGTATCCCAACCCGGAATATGTAGTTGACATTGCAGAGTTTTCTAAAGATGGCTTAAGTGTGTCCCTTTTCACTCTAATTCTATCACTGGTTGATCTTATGCACTCAACTGGCTTTAATCACTATCTCTATTCTGAGAGAGATTTACTTGTAAATCCCAAAGATTTACTTGTAAATAAAATATATCTCTTGATATACAGACTCATAAATCTTAATGCTAACTGGATATTGATACTAGGATAATTCACAAGTGCTTCAAACTCACAGATACAAAATTGAATTCCCCATCTTCTATCCCAAATAAAGCCACCTCTTTCTGTGTATGTCCTAGCTCTGTGAGCAACGTGATGTTCTCCCCAGCTGTCAAGCAGTACACCTGGCAATTATTCTCAGTTCTTCTCCCTTATTCTTTTATCTAATTTCTCACCAAGGCCTCATATTGCAACCTTATTATTATTTTTTTAATTCATTCATTTTTCCCGTATTTTTTGTCACCACCTAACTTCCTTAGAACTTACTTAAGATTTTATTGGCCCTCCCGCTTCCAGTTTAAAGACATACATATAATTTACACGTATTTCCCCCAAGTCATCTTTGAAAAACAAAAGCAGGGTTTTGTCATTCTCTTGCTTAAAATCCCTTGGTAATTCCTCATAGTCTGCAAGACAATGTCCAAGTGGTTTCATACACACACACGTACACACACGTATATATAAAATACACACACGTATACATACATATACACATTTCATGATTCACGTTGAGTTTACAGAAAAGATGGAACATCTAAAAGATAAAAACAGATTATATTTAGAAATTCTGGTATGGAAAGTAAGAGCGAGCCAAGAACTAGAGTTACAACTTTGGGTTATAATTTTGAGTCAGTCTCCCAGAGAAGAGACTGGGAAACTAAGTTGATGAGAGTTAATAACAAGTAAGGAAAGAGCATGAAAGAAAAAAGACACGAAGATTAAAGATATATTAATATATATGGAGAAAGAGAGAAAGCATTTCTACAACAGAGACCTCCAAAGTAAGTTCATTGCAGTCAGTAAAAACAGGAGTCAAACATCATGAGGAGGACAGTTGCCTGTGTGTGCTAATTAGTGCACAGGGGTAAAAGATGGGGACTGGCCATATGACCCTGCAGAGCTCTGAGGACAGGGTAAAAACCCAAGTGCAATTGTGAGAGGCTGTGTGGGGGACAGGAACTTATAATGACTTATCTACAAAGAGTAAAAGATATGCGTAACCAAGAAGTCGATATTTCCTCTAAAACAAATTTCATTGAATTGGAAACATAACTACTATATATAGCCATTAATAGAACTGCAGATACTAAGACCATGGAGCCTTCCCTCCTAACCTTCTTCTCAAGCCAACATTAAAGGCCTGTGAATACCAGCTGATAACAGCCCCGTTTTGTTCTCCGGCAGCTCCTGTGCAGAAAGCATGGTGTCAATTTGTGGCTGAGCCCCTCCCTGGGAGGAACCATCCACTCAGAGACAACTGATAAGTCGAGCCAATTTCCCTACTTTCTTCATCGTATTTTTCCTCTCTGAAGAATTTGATAGAGATGATAATCTATAGGAATCAGTTTTATAACATTCCTCAACGCATTTGCTCCCTGCACATTTGCATGTATAATGATACTGCCATCCTTAACCCCTTCCCGAAGTATTAATTGTGGTATCTTAAGTGTTCCCCACTCTGCCTCACTGTTATCAACACTACAGTGACACCATTGGTCTCCATGAGAGTTTTATCAACTTTAACATAATAAGCAGGTGCCAATGAGAAAATATTTGTCTAATTATAGATTTTATATTATCTTGAGGAAATAAAAATTGCACATTTTAAACGTATTGTGGTTTTTGCATGTAAGTAACAGTTTTTTAGAAGTTCCTTTCTATTCATATTAGATAACCTTTTGGGTGGCAAATTTCGTAACACAGATGCACTTCTAAGCAGTGTCCCATCTGTCAGCCACACGTTTGCCTGACGTTCTTCTGTGACAGATTTGTAGACAACTTTGCCAAGGTGTGTAGGTGGAGAAAGGGAGATTGAGACAGGCATGTTGTCCCAGGAAGATAAGGAGGTAAAACTAACTATAGAAAGAAGGAGGTCCAATGTCATAGTCATGGGGTGAAGTGAAGATGAGGAAAAGGAAAATGCCTCCTGGTTGCATGGAGAGTTCATTTTACCTTTTAAGGACAATACTGATGTTCAACTTCCCAGCTTCTTAAATCTACATCTCATAATGATTCAGGATGACTCCATTCCATGACCTGTCTCAACATAGATTCTTTACAGGAGTTAAACATAGGCTATCTTTCATGAATATTCAGTTACCTTTTTTTTTTCCTGTTATTCATTTAGAAAAAGTGTTTTATTTCACTCTGACTCATCCATTCATTTGTATTTATTTAAAAGGTGTTGGCCATTGTCTTCCTTCTTAGGCAGTATTTTTGCTCTAGAAAATTCAACTTGTAACAAATATATTCATTTCTACATTATAAATAATATTACAATTAATTTAATGTTTAAAGCTCATCCTGAAGTGACAAGGTAAGCAGTTTCAAAGGCTTTCACTGACACTTTGTGGCAAAGGGTGGAACTACAGTGTTTTTTGGATAAGTTGTTTCTGGAAATGTTTATTATTTTACATGTGTGTAATATAACAAAAACAATCAAGAAATCATTGTCTTGTATATCTATGTAAATAGATGTGTAAATTATATAAACAACAACCAAAAAATTGCAAAATGTTTTATTAAGATATTATCTAAACTACATTATCACAACTTACTACAAATAATATTTTCATTCCACAAATAATTAAAATCATAAGTAAAGATTACATAGTTGTAGTCTTTAACATGGTATTAATATATTGGAACTACGATATTTTTGAGAAATTTTGTTTTGTTTCACTATTTTAGCTGTTCATGGGTTTAAAAATATATTCATAATATGAGTCACTAAGATTGTTCCTAGAAATTCTTATTCTGTTTTTAAGATTTTTGAAGAACATTATTATTGTTTCAAAAATCTTATTTTTCATTTTATAGTCTTATCATGGCAAGTAATCTTACAATTGTGACAAAAATATACATAACATAAAATTTACCATCTTAATCACTTTTAAGTGTATAGTTTAATGGTACTAAGTATATTCCCATTATTGGGCAACCATCATCACCATCCATCTCTAGAACGTTTTTTTAAAACTGAAACTCTTTACCCATTTAACATTTAACCATTAAACATTAATACCCTCTTCCTCCCTCCTTTAACCCCTGGCAAAAACCATTTCTACTTTCTGTCTCTCTGGTTTTGATTGCTCTGGGTACCTCATATAAATGGAATCATATAATCATTGTCACTTTGTATCTGGATTATTTCACTTAGCACAATGTCTATATCTTGTATTAATGTTACAAAAATTAAATAAATTTTCAAATTCTTGAAATAAAATTGATATATTTAGTATAGATATTTTCAAGATGCTTAGTAATACACTAATTATATATCAGGCATAGTCACATCTCAATATTAAAAGTTTTATAGTCAATTATTCGTTGGTATTTCAAAGCCCAAGTTTATGTTTAATAAGAGATGCAATCTAACCTGTGCAGTTTACATGTTCTCAATCAAGTTTTAGCACCAGTAAACTAACAGTATATCACCTTAGTTTAAATGCTTCTAAATGTAAGTATTGGTTGGAGAAAGTGACTTTGTCTGTGTGTAATCTGGTAGATATTAAAACAAAATCCAGTTGTTTATAAATGCAAGTTATTATGACAAAGTTCTTTTTAAAAATAATATTTTATTTTTCCAGTTGAAAATCAGTTTAATCTTTGGTTCATACAATAACAGGCAAATCTGCCTGTAGCTCTGACTTGGGCAGGGCAAAGGCAATGTATGTAACCTAAACATTTGTACCACTGTAATAGTCTGAAATAAAAAATAAAAAGAAAAGAACTGCATCCCTAAGGCAGCTGTCGGTGAAATCAGCAAGACATAAGAATAAAATACATTAGTTATAAAAAAAATAGCAGGCAAATAGCTCAGGTCATTTCTAAAGACTCTATATATTACTTTAAAAATATATTTGAAAAAGATATCTCTCTGCATTGAGCTGCAGATATTCTGATGCAGCTTCAGCCACTTTCCATCTGTCTTGCAGAGAAAGTGCAGGGGCTATATATCATCAGAGTCTTACAGAGAAAGAGATGGTAAGCCAAATTATGGGGTGAAAGATGAAGGAGGAAAGGGATTTTTATCTTCTTGGCACCTCTGCATTCCAGAAATATCTATTTCAGTGAAGCCTGTGTTAGAGGTAGAATCTGTATTCTTGCCTTCTGCCTTCTTTCATCCTTATGTGCTCATTTATTCCTCACTTATTTCTGGTTAATGGAGGTAAGTTTATATAGACTAATTACAAATGAACATTAATAATTGTGTATCACGGTCATTCCCAGAACTGATTTCAAACGGGACTTACCAAAACTCATCAGAGAGTAGCATACTGCAAATTGAGAACCACAGCTTACTTACGTCCAAGAGAATATTGACAAGCACCTAAGTTCTTGGGGGAGATCTCAGACTTTTTTCAAAAGGAATAAAGAAAGTAAATGCCTCATTCAGCCAGTGAGTGGGGTTTTTCTCCCCTTTTAAATAATTCACTCATGGGAGGAGGTACCATACCAATAGAAGTGACAGACTGTAAGTTTATGAGCAAACCAATTCCATAAATAGTTATTGCAAAGTATGTTCTTGGCAGCATTTTTATCGGGAGAAAAACTGTAGAAACTAAGCAAAGGAAGGGAAAGAGAAAGGTCAGCTTGTAACAATAAAGAGCCTTTGTGCAATAGGGAGATAAGAAAAAATACAAACTATCTGTAATAATTCATTATAATTTTATAATGTGGTTCATGGTCATGAAATGTACAAAGAGTGATACAGTTTCAAAGAAGAAAGAAGCCATGTTGAATTAAGCTAATTAGAAGATATTTTTTGAAGCAGAAACTTTTTTGTTTGGTTGGTTTTGGATAGTTTGGGGCAGGATTCAGTTAGTTAAAGGAGAATTGAAATGGAGTATGGGCATTTCCCAATGGAGAAATGGCATAGCAATGGCCTGAGCATGGGATATGTTTAATACACAGTGAGATAGCAAACTTATCCAGGTGCGCCACGTATTTTAGAGGAAGCATTGCAAGACAGAGGGAGAAAGTTCAACTAGAACCCAGTGGTAGAATGGCCATTTGAGGATTTTGTACTGAGTCCAGGAGAAAAGAGAGTTCTTTTTGTTGAAATGAAACAATTAATAAAACTGGAAAAAATGGAATTAACAGATAAAATATGTAGAAGTAAATACAGGAATAGTCCAGGGGAAACTATTAGGAGGTCACTGCAGTATTCTAGCTAATGGTTACGACAATGTGACATTGGGTATTTGCAATATGAATAGAAAGAATGTGAAAGAGGGAGGAGACATTTTGCAGATTTCAAGCATAGGCCATTGAGGAGAAAATGCAAAGATATTACACTCCAGGGAAATATAAAGTCCACGATGAGTTTATAGGGAAAGGTAATATTAAATTGTATAAATTTGATGTGTTATCAGGATAAGATGACATTTACTTTGTGCCTTTAGGACTTTGAATGGGTGAGAAAATGAACAAATGAACACTTGTTTATCACAGATTTTAGGAGTTATGCACCTAAAGATGTGTGTGCAGTTCTGGATGGCTCACTTATATGCAGATACTCTGTATTCTGGAAGGTGGTCACAATAAAAAGACCAGGGTGATGAGAGGCAAAAGCCTGCTCTTGTATATGAAGGGTTTGGAGATGTTTATCTCAAAGAATCAAAGCCTCAGGAAAAAGCGTAACCACAGTCTTTAAATATCTGAATGGGCATAATGGGAACACCACATTACGATATTTTTAAATGGCACAGTAATATTATCTAACATATAGTCCAACTCCAACTTTCTCCCATTGTCCCACTAGTGCTCTTTATAGATTTATTTTTCCCTTTTTTTTCTCTCTGGTATTCAAAGGTAAACATTTAATCTAACGTCTACAGAAGGGAACCAATTTCTAGTAATTGGATATACTTATGACCCCAAAAAGTGTGACTTGGCTGTTAAGAAAGCTTACACAATCTCAAACTGTCTTTAATAGAGAGATAGTAACCAAGGCAGTCATTCTGTTCTTTGCTCCTCTGGGTAGATTGCACCTGGAGACGTGTGTGGAGTTACAGATAGCTCATTTAGACCATTACTGATAATGTGGAGTGTGTTCAGAATAAAGGAACCAGGGTGATGAGCGATGCAAAACCCTACAGTTGCACAGGAGGGTTTTGAAGATCTTTTAGTCTGGAGAAGCAAACGCTAAGGGGGTGGGCATATCTGTGGTCTTTAGATATTGGAATGAGTACAATTACTATTGAATTGTGTCCCTAAAAGTGATATATTGAAGTCCTAACCCCCATTACCTCAAAATATAACCTTATTTGGAAATGAGTTCTTGCAGATGTAATTTGCTAAGATGAAGTTATACTGCAGTAGGGTGGGCCTCTAATCCAACACAACTAGTATCTTTATAAGGTGATGGCCACGTGAAGGTAGAAACACAGTGGAATGCCTTGTGATGACAAAGATAGAGATTGGAGTTATGCAGATGTAAACCAAAGAACTCCAAAGATTCCTGGCAAAACACAAGAAGCTAGAGAGAAGAGAAGAGACAAAAAAGGATTTCCTTGCAGGTTTCAGAGGGAGCATAATTCTGATGACATCTTGATCCTGGACTTCTAGACCCCAGAACAATGAGAAAATAAATTTCTATTGTTTTAAGACACCCAGGATATGGCACTTTGTTATAGCAGCCCTAAGAAACTAATATAGACACAATGCAGGAAAATAGGTACAGTTTATTCCTGAAGTTCCAGGAAAGAATTAAAAGCTAGAAGCAGAAATGAAATGGAAGCAATTTCAACCTTACACGAACAAGAACTTGCTAATAGTTGAAACCACAACAAAATGAACTTGAGGGCTCTGGCAGGTCATGAATTTCCTACTATTAATATTATAAATGTTCAAACAGGAGGGATCAGGGATGTTGCAGAGGTGATTATTATTCATGCATCAGACGGCAGGTTAGACTGGGTGATATCCAACTCAAAAATTCTATGATCCTGTGTTAAAGCTCTGTCAAATAGAGGTTGGTGGCTTCCCCTTCATTTTCTGCTTCGATCAAAAATATATAAGGATGGCATAGCATGGTGGCAGATTTAAATTCAAGCTATTTTTTCTACTTGCTATTTTTTCTTAGGTGTGTTCTTTAACCTCATCTTAGTTTCTCATCTGTTAAACAGGGATATTAATAGTACTCAATTCATAGCATTATTATGATTAAACTAATTAACAATTTAAAGTGTTCACAACAGGGCATGGCACATAGTAAGCACTAAAGAAGTGTTTTTTGGACATATATTTGCTTTACTATTAGTCAGATGCAATGCATTAACACTGTCTTCCCACCACTGCCATTCTCCACATCCAAAATAAGGAAAGTCAAGCTAAAGCTAATTGCATTTTTTTTAAAGTTCTGTGTTGTTGTTGTTTTTTTTTCTAGATCCAAGATTGCATCATTTGGGCATTTGTTGACCAAGTACTAGAAATATAATATTTTTGCTGATCTTCTCATAACAAACTGTGATAATGTGTTCATCAATTGCTATGAGGTGTGTGTGTGTGTGTGTGTGTGTGTGTGTGTGTGAGTATGTTTGTGTGTTTCAAGAGATTATCGGAAATAAATCATTCAAAACATCATTCTCAAATAATAAAGACCATGGTTTACTCTAATTAAGGCATGCCTGAGTTTTTGGGGGTATTAATGTGCTGGAGTTAGAAGATGTGAAGTTTTCAAAACTAAATCCTCAGAAATCTAGGTCTTTTGTTAAATTGACATCTGTTGATAGTTGACAGCCAGTTTCAGCTTCAGAAATAGTAACATCATTTTCCGAATGATTTTAATATGAAACTATTAACAAATGGTACATAATTGTCAAAAAGAAATCCTCATCTTGTGACTTAAATTAATAAAATGTACTTTTATTTGTTCACTGTATAAGGTTACTAATCACTGCATCCTTTGAGTGCACAGGTGACAGCTTTATCAGTTTAATGGTATCCCAAACAAATACTGTTACTTTCAATAAAGCAAACCCATTGACAGATGTGGGTGGCAGCACTTACTTCTATACAATTCCAGAGCCAGCAATTATGTAACCTTTGTATACACCAGGCAGGGAGAGGGAGAGAATGGAGGAATCGGGTGTTCTTTCAGTAAAGAGTGAGTGAGTGAGTTAGCGCAGATTTTAAACTGGAGATATACTGCAAGGCAATTAGGAAGGATGACTGTGAAAGTACCGAAAAGAATGCTTGATTTGAGGGTGATGTTTAGTAGCCATTGGGGTAATAGAAAGAAAGGGGAATTGAATATCTAGAATGTATAAGTACTTTATTGTATCTCCCTCATTTTCACTGAAGAAAGCAACTCGTGTGGTGAAAAGACCAGCTTTTCTTTTGGAGCTAAATTCCAGTTGTGACTGTAGATTTTTACTTTGTGAGCCATGCATGTGTCCTTAGACAATTTCCATGAATCTCCTGTGTCTCAGTTACCTCGTGTATAAAACTTAATGACGTCTTCCCTTAAGATTGTTGTCAAGATTAAACAATGTAAGTCTATGAACCATCTAGCTCAGTATTTGGCAATAGTAGGAGCTGAATAATTGTTGGCTCATGTTTTTTAAAAGTTCCAAATGCAGAGTCTGGGAGCAGATTTGGGTCAAGGTCATGGATGAGGCAAACACCACAGTTCATCGAAAATTGCTAGCTCCTAATTCGTCTCAGCTCAGCAACTATTTCCAGAGGTTCTACTACATGCTGAGTTTGGAGGGAATAGAAAAATGAATCAAGGATCATTCTTTAATTTCTGGGACTTGCAATTCAAGAACAAGTAAAAATAAACACAATGTTTTGATCCACTGGGAAATGTCTTGCAAGGTAAATGAACTGATTTTAATCAGTATTCAAAAATTCAGAAGTCACGCAGATTGATTGATTCAATGAAAATACAGCACAGCTTTAGATTATCTTTCCTTTTCCTACATATATGTATGGACTTTATAGGAGTATTAATTAGCTTGACAGTGTTTCCTCAATAGTACCTGTTTTCTTTGTTTAGTTACTATTTCTTTTTTTTCCCCCAAATTAGTTTGTGTGGCAGTGTGGAAGAACCACCACATGAGGACAGTAACCAACTACTTCATAGTCAATCTTTCTCTAGCTGACGTGCTTGTGACCATCACCTGCCTTCCAGCTACCTTGGTTGTGGATATCACTGAGACCTGGTTTTTTGGACAGTCCCTCTGCAAAGTGATTCCTTATTTACAGGTAATTATTTTAAACACTATTTTGGTTCAAACACAGAAGCTACTATTAAAGTCTTCAATCATAAGCAGGGCTCTACAGTAAATTAACTAATGAATTAAGAAATAAATGTAATTATCTAAGGAGTTGTCAAACTTAAAAATAATGCTTGAGACTTTCTCTGGAAACAAGTTAAGTCCTCCATAAAAATAAAGTGACAAAACCAACAAGTTCCCGTTAGATGCTGGACAAACATTTTACTTCTTTGATTCCCTAATTTCCCCAATAATAAAGAAGAAACTCGAACCAATTAGTGATTGAGCCTCTCTTAGTCCTAATAATCAAGGACATCTGTTTTTAGTAGCAGTTTCATTTCATACTGAGGAATTAAGAGCTACTTGCTCAAAGCAGAACAGAGAACAGGTTTTAGTGTAGGTTCTAAACCAACTCCCGGGTTTGGAATCTCTGTTCTACCATTTACTGATTATACACTAAATACATAAACTCTTTATGATTCACTTGTTTAAAAAGGATAGTAATTTTAATTAGGTCTATCTCATATGGTTGTTGTGACAGTTTTCTTAGATAATTTATTTAAATCACTTGGCATTACTCTCTGAAAGATGATGATCTCATAAAAACATAGTATGCCCTCAATAAATACCAGCTATCAGCATCAGTATCATCATTATTAAATGTTAGATTGCTCAATAGTGAAAGCAGCTTTCTCATATTTAATTGTCATACAAGTAATTAAGAACAAATGTATGAGGGCTGTCCAGGAAGTATCCAGCCATTGTTAATATGTAATTTTCACATTTCATGGCTGGATACTCTCTGGGCTGTTCTCATACTTTCAAAGAATAATTTTCTGATTGTTCTTACAGTTCTAAAATCTTAGGGGAAAAATGATTCCCAAGATAATAGCTACAGCTGAACTACCCAAAGAGATAAAATCCCCTTGGGTACTGGACAGTGAATAGAATGGTGGCTGCCCTCTCCTTGTCTTTCCATAGTCTTCCTCCACCTCCAGTCCTTCTTCCATCCAGTCTCCCAGATGGTGATCATAATATCTGGAGGAACAGAAAATAGGTTTCTAATAACAAAAAGGTGCAGGAGGCCAGCCACAAATAGCGCATTACTAGAAATTATAGAACTATGGATTAGGCTTTTGGAACTGAAATGTTACAAAGGGGTTTTTAGCTCAATCTTCAGTGACTTTTATAAAAAGAGGGGATCATTTTTTAAGGTCAGACACTATAGAATAGCAAGTGGAAAATACCACAGAAGTTATAAGCTCCACGTACACATTATGTTTAATTTTAAGATGGGGTTAGGTCAGCCTGCTGAAAACCATAAACGGATTACAAAAACTAACTATAGCAAAATTTTTTGAAAGAAATAGCACATGGAACAGCAGAGGAAAATATCCTCATAGCACAAAAATCAGTAAGAAGTGGATGGCTCTGGTGGTGTCTGCATAGAGGCACTGGGAAAGTAACAAATAGCAGAGAATTCTGTATTTCACCATCTTAGTGGTAATTCCAGCAAGCTTTCTATTTCTTTTGGTTTTAATAATTACTCAGGAGAATATTTTGAAGATTCCCTGAAGTTTTAGAATGGTTCTAGTTGCCAAGAATCTTTAACTGGCTGAGAACATTCCATGCTGTCGCTATGAACCAGATGATTCCAGGTGGGGAGCGGGGTGATGGGAAAGTGGTGCAGCACCTTGTGGCAGGTGCAGCCAGGTTCTAACGCACAGCGATTGCTTTCTGTGCAGCAGGTATTCTAGAGTCTCCTATGAGCACTCAGGGACAGACTGGAAACAGCATGTAACCAGTGAGTGATGCAGGGCCTGTGTCTCTCTTACAGTCACTGACAACACTCTTTCCCACAGACAGCATGTTAACAAGTCTATAGTTCAAGGAACATCCTCCTCTCCTGACAGATTCTGTCTGCTTCTCTGCAAACAGTGTCCAGTCTAATCAATTCCTCAGCTGATCTTAGTCTCCATCAGGCAAGGAGAAAACAACTGAATAACCACAAGATGGAAAAGACTAGATCTACTCATTGCTTCATTCAACATTGTTTCTTGATAGAAAGGTGTGAATGGACAAAGAGATTGATACAATGGTAATACTTGTATCTCAAAATTCTCAATATTTATTGCCTCTTTTTCATAAAATTTTTCCAAATGCCAATGGGCAATAAGCCTGTCATTTACATTTGAGTAGTTTTGCCCTCTAGTTATGATACTCTGAAACTAATAACTTTTATTCTTGATATGGTATTTATGTCTTTCTCAATATTTTAAAACATATCATGTAATGCCCAACCATATTTTAAGGTTATTTGGTTGCATTTAAGATTCTTTGGGCATTTACTAATTTGCTATGATTTATATATTCTTTTTCTTCCAAATACAATACAACCTTTTGATTTATGAGTGATAGACTGTAACACTTTGGCAAATGCTCAAAAATCTTTAAACTCTCACAAATGTAATAAAACATAGCTGAATAATTAAAATGACCCTGTTGTATCTTTAATGATTCTGTAAGACCAGTAGCATTTATTAGGCTATTTGCTGAATAGTTATCATATATTCCACTTCTCTTTTAACAATGACAGGGGCAGTGGCTCCTTTTAAGAGTGATTTAAATAAATAAGTAAATAAACGGCAGAAGAATCCCTGCAAAAGAAATGCCAAGAAAAGAGCAAAAGCCAAGTGAGATATGGGTGGTAGGTGGTGGGTGCTGGGTGGTTACATAAACCTCCTCGCTCTCTCAGTCATACCTTACCACCTTTTAATCTGTTAGTGCTTATCATTCAAATGTGTGATTTGGCAAAATTTCTACTTCTATTTGTCATGGAAATTTAAAATCTTTTTGGCATGTCTATATGATAGTATAAAATAGGCCCCTTCTCTACCAAAGGAAATTCCAAAATATTAACCTGTGCATAGGATAACCATACTATAGGCGAAAGGCCAAGCGCCTGAAGACAGAAGAAAGTCCTCATCATCTCACTCCATTTCATTTACAACATTCATAAAAAATTCACACTAGATTAATTTCTCAAATGACATACTATCTGATTGATTTGAGCTAGTATCAGAATCTAAATGAAAAATGCACCCAGAAGTGCACTCTTAGAAGTGAAAAGCAGTAACAAAACTCTCATTTATAGTCACTTTGGATAAGATACAATTTTATATACCCCAAAAGAAAATCTTGTAAATAGCATGTTAATTATATACTGTGTCTTATGCACAAGCAAAAGTAGTTGAAACAGAGAATATTAAATCACTAATTGTCAAGGGTCCATTCAGTGGAACAGTTCATTCTACTGTTAGATTAATCACACCAGCGTATTCTCTCACTTTGCTATGTAACAGAGAGGGCAATGAATACTACGTCACAGTTGGCACTGAATGTCAGTCTTTCAAGTGAACTTACATGAATTGATTGCCATTACCTAATAGTGCTGGGAAATACCAGGAATGGCATGCACGTTTGAACCATGCTTTCTCTTAGCCCATTCATCCAGGTTGATTAGAATTCATGAATAATAAATCATAAGCCTTGATGAACACTTTATACTTCTAATTGCTAGAGAGGATAAATATAGCCCTGGCCCAGGAGCTATGAAAAGTCTATTTTGCAAATCTAGACTGCCATAGCTCTTTTTCCAGCTTAGCAATGGTATTGAGGGGCCCTAGGTGTTTATGTTATTTGCAGAGAAGGAATGGAGGTGGTGGGGGGTGACATTGGTTTAAGAAAGAGAGTTGAAGGCACTTTAAGGTAGCACCAAGGAATTTTTATGAGTCACCGACCAACCTAAACCCACTCTGATAGAGTTCGGCCCTTTAAGATTACACTTAGAATGAAATTAGCCTCTAAGAATTTAGCAAAGCTTAGGCTTTTACTTGTAATTGAATATTCTTCCCTGAAAAGTGGTCTATTCCAATTAAAATCTAGAACTTCAGACTCAAGAACGGAAGAGAAAATTAATAGTATAATCATCATCTGTGCACGGTGGCTCATGCCTGTAATCCCAACACTTTAGGATGCCAAGACAGGAGGATGACTTGAGGCCAGGAGCTTGAGACCAGCCTGGGCAACATAGCAAGAGCTCATCTCTACAAAGAATTTTAAAAAATCAGCTGGTATGTGCCTATTGTCCCAGCTACTCAGGAAGCTGCGGTGGGAGGATCTCTTGAGTCTCTGGAGTCCAGGAGTTTGAGGCTTCAGTAAGCTGTGATTGTGCCACTGCACTCCAGCCTAGCAACAGAGTGAGACCCCATCTCTTAAGAAAAAGTATAACCATCATCATTATTATTATAATCATAAGTAATAGCAAACACAAAGCATTTATATGCCAGCCCTAGGCTAGACATTTTACATCTCAACTAACTCTCCCTACAATTCCATGGTTGGATACTATTAATCATTCACATTTTACAGATGAGAAAACTGAGGAATAGAGAGGTTAAGTAACCTCTCCAAGATCACTCAGTAGGTGAGATAAGATTCATGCCCAGGAATCCTGGCTGTAGAATTGATTCCAAGTATACTCTGCTGCCTCTCCCAGAGAGCATCAAAAGAATCAGAGTTGGTAAGAATCATATCCTGTTGATGTCCTTCATTTAGCAGACACACACACACACACACACACACACACACACACACACACCTTAGGCCCAAAGCTGTAAAGTGAGTGACCCAACATTGTGCAGCTAGCCGGTGGAAGCATAAGAATAGATAGATCACCCTGACACTGAGCCCAGAGACATTTCTCCTACGCTACATTGGCTCCTAGATCCCTTTTACTGATTTGTACCTACAGTCAATAATGCATCTACAAGGAAGGTCCTAATGTAAAAGATAGAGATTCGTGCCCTTATCATATATTCTAAAATCAATACAACCAGGACAGGAAAATAGTGGAAGATGCCTGGACCACATCCATTATCTTAGATTAAGACTCACCATTATGAATTGATTAAAAAATATTTATTAAGTACATAATGCATATCAAATCCTGTGCCAGGTATTGGGGACACAGGTAACAGAAGCAGTCCCTCCCAACATAGAGCTTTGTTCCAACAGAGAAAGCAGAGTGATATGAGAATCAGTGTTTCATCCAGTAAAGGAGAAGACATGAAGTGTAATTACATAAACTGATCACGTGGGGACAGGTACGGTAAACATGCTTCTTTATTATTTCCTTAAAGTGCCAAGTTAAAACATCATCTGTGGTGTTGTTAATTATATAGAAATTTGAGCTGGATAAGTCTATCTGATCTGGTTTTTGGAGGCAAGTTGCCTATGCCAGTGAGCAAACCATAAGTAAGGAGATCCACATGCAAAATTCTCTTTTAAAATGATTCATGCCTTTCCTTGGGTGCGACCTGTTGGAAACGCACTAATGTACACAAATAGCTCTTATTACTTGAAAATATGAAGTGAGGTACCCTAAATTCAATCACATTTACTTAAATGAAATTTCAATAAAAATCTTATACAATAATTTAAAAGAAAGATATGCCATATTATCCTCTATAAATGAGAGTTTTCCAGTTCTGACTAAACATATATGCTTTTATCCTTCCGTTGGGGGATATAATTTCTCCTATCAATGGAAAAGTTGCAAGAAAAAATACTGACAATAATTCTTCAAAGAATGCCATATTATAAATTAAAACATTCGCATTAAAAAGAGTGCAAAGTTTCCATTGCATCCCTTTCATGTTTAACAGGAAATATTCATTTTTAAAAATATATTTTTAGCATTTTTTTCTTTTTAACAAAATTTCTGGAAATAAAAAATATTTGCATGGGTCTTTTCTTTTGCAACTTCGAATTTATCTGTTGTGACTACCTTTCTCATATGGTAAATATATTGAATGATTCTTTTAATATCACGTGCCTCTCTGTTAGTATGTTCTCTTTTTTCTCATAGACTGTATCAGTGTCTGTGTCTGTCCTCACATTGAGCTGTATTGCCTTGGATCGATGGTACGCGATCTGTCACCCTTTGATGTTTAAGAGCACAGCCAAGCGGGCTCGGAACAGCATTGTCATCATCTGGATTGTGTCCTGCATCATAATGATTCCTCAAGCCATTGTCATGGAGTGCAGCAGCATGCTACCCGGCTTAGCCAATAAAACTACTCTCTTTACAGTGTGTGATGAGCGCTGGGGTGGTAAGTACATTACAATCTATGAGCTGACATTTATATTACAGCTGCAAACTGAAAATTGGATTAATCTGGGTTTATGTTTCATTAGTATCTGTTAATACGCTTTTGCAAAAGCATGAAAACCAAGTTGAAACCCAAAACAATTTCACAGAATAACTGTATCATGTCCTTTGGAAATGCTATATACACTATTTTCTAGTTTTCATGTCTTTCAGATAGAAAATGAAGGGAGGAGCTTGTTCTACAATTCAGAGCTGGCTACGTTAGTGTTTCTCAAATTCTCTAAAACTGAACCCACCACATAATTCAAATCCAAAGGTGTACTCTGGAATGATTAGCATTTTATAAGATGGTACAACATGACATTGTGTAAAGTGTCAAATTCCCTAATGGGCTTCAGAAACAACTGGAATTTTTCATGTTAAAGGCTGGGAACACGGCTAAATATCAGTATGTGGACCTATGCTGTTCTCTGAGTCTAATTATCCAAATTTGCTTTCTCTATTCACAACGTATTTAATTGATGAGTTTTTTCACTGAGACAATTATTCTCTGATCTTAGAATTATACTGATAGTGAATCATTTCCGGTTTCCCATCTGTCATGTATGATAGTGAAATTTAAATAAGCAGAGGTTTGGAGGCCTTTGGTTAAAAACTCTGAGAGTCAGTCTTTGAGGCTTTTGTTGGAACACTTTTAACAATGCCTGGTGCTGGCACAAATCTGGGTACAGCTAAGAATGACAGGAAATAAAATAATTCTGCATTTGCATAGAATACACTAGTTCTAAAATATCAAATGAAATCTGAGAAAAACGATCTAACCTCTTCTGGATAAGTATATTACAATGGCTTGTATTGAGGGAATTTAAACATTAGGGAAGCATTTGTTTATTAGAAAGCTATAAACTTATGCTTATCAGATAGATATATAAAAAAATAGTACACCCCAGAGACTGTTTATAAATGTGGTATTCTCAAATGCTGGAATCTTTGACTATATGGTAATTCCTACCTAGGTGCTTTCAGTAGAACACTGAAAGGAGGAAAAAAAAAAAAAAAGCCAGTCACTGAAAAATTAGAAATATGCTTTCACTACAGCAAGATAAAATTTAAGACAATGAGATTATTTCATAAGATCTATAATAACTAAAATTTCACAATTTGCTTTATCTATTACTCCAAATGTTAAATGTCTCTTCTTTATTGTGATTTATTCTTCCTTTCTAATGCTGCAGTTCTTTTGCTGTATTTTTCTCTGGATCATCTCCAGTTTTTCCCAATTTTCCCCATTAATAGTGCAGATGAAAACAAAATAAATGGAACATTCCAAAATGGTAGGAATATTCCATAAGTGTCTTATGTTGCATTTATTTAATGCTCAACTAATATCTTGAGTACTTAGGATATACTAGGCATTATGCCAATCTGGAGATAAATAGACTTTGGCTAAGGGAGCACATTCTTTATAATAAGGCTGAAAGGCCAATAAACAAAGGTTCATAGTCTGAGTATTTTAATATTCTTGTATACAAAGTGCTAGGAACACAAATAAGAAAACCAACTTAGCTCTGGTCATTTGAACAGGAGTTTACAGAGGAGCTGCTAACATTTCAGCAAAGCATTAAAGATAAGTAGGAATTCCTCATACAGGGAAGAGGGAAAAAGATAGCCCAGAAAGCAAGAACATACACATCTTAAAGGAGAAAGGAAGCGAGTCAGAACCTATAGTTTCTGGAACATAGGAACAGACAGTCTAAAGAATAGAGTTTGGAAAGAAGACGGGTTGGGGACTAATTCTGACATGTGTCTTACATAGTTCCTTTACAGTGAGTTATATTTAGAAAACAGCCTAAAAATCTTCTTGGTCAGAATCCTTTGCTCAATTCATGATTACTCTCTCCCTAAAAAGATTAAATTATTTGTTCAATACTGTGAAGCAAATAAATACATTTAAATCTAAAGTTTCCAACTCAACTCAAAAGTTGGTTCTTTAAGTTTCTAGAGATAGTAATTAGAAAAATTAGAAAACTACCCATCTAGTATTCAATATGTGTCAGGAGTATTTTCTCTAAAATATTTTAGCAATTTGTTTCATTTATATGCTTATGAGATGCTTTTGTCAACTTTTCTCTTTTTTGTTTCCCTGAATAATCAAAAAGCATTAACCCCTGTTAACAATCATAATCAGTTATTATGATTAAGTAAAGAGGCACATGATTTTCAAATTACCTTTGAGTAATAAGTATAAACATGAAACTCATTGCTACCTCTGGTATTTTACTATCTAACTCTAGCATGGACATTTTCTTTAAAAAACAAAACAAAACAATTATTGTTGAATACCTAAAAATCTAAACCTAGCCATCAGAAGTCATTATGAAAACTATTTGAAAGTGATTTTGTAATATCCCGTAATTATTTAAAATGCTTATAAAGACTAAATTAAATAATATTGAATTGAGTTGATCAAACTTAACAAAAGCTATAAAATTATAATAGCATTTCAAAAATTGAATGAAATTGTTAAACACTAATATTTTAAGAACATAAAATAATTCAAAGCAGCTTCTTACTTTGCTTATTAGACATTTAGTTTATTATAATGATTTTTAAATAGCATGAGCCCTGAACATGTAGGCTATTTATAAGTTTATGTTCAACTTAAAACATTAAAACCTGGTATATGTGTGAGAGTTGCAGCCTGAAAACACCATAGGAAAGTATATTTTACAGTGTCAGCTTTCTAAAATTCAGGCATCTTTAAAGGCTGATTACTGTTTAATACAATTTAAAAAATTGTGTAAAATATCTTCTATTTGAGAGTAATTCATGATCTGTGTTTGTCTTTATCCTAAGTTAAATCAACAATGTAGTTATAAAAGTAGACAGTGATATAATAATTGTCCTACAACCAATATTACAATGGGAAAAATGTCACAAAACCAATATGGTCAGTTGATTCATATCTATCCAATAACTTTTCAGAACGTTCTGTAAATTCTTTTTCATACATGTGCAAAATAATGGAGAACTCTGTCTTACTAAAAATTTTACCAAAAACAGGTAATCATTTATGAATAATTGATTCCTGAAATTAATCATATTCTTTATTGCCTATGGCTTCTTGAAATAAAGAACCATTAACCATAAATTCTGGCGGACACTCCCAACACTCAAGAACATATAAAGCATGTTAACAATTGTTTTAATGATCATTAAAATATACATTTGTATGTGTTTACTCTTTACTTCAGTCACATCATTTCAAACTTCCAAAATTTCTAAATTGTTCCAGAATTATATCTGTACTTTCTCAATTGCTTGGTTTGTAAATGCATAGTTCCACAGGATAGATTCTACTGAAAGAAAAATAACTCTCTTTTTACACGCTCAATCAAAGACATAATTGCATCACTATTCATGCATGTGTTTAGTGAGCATGCAATGTTTAATGAGCATGTGCGGTTGGTGAGACATTGGAGATTGGTAATATTTCTCTTCCTGAATCTTACAGAGAAATTGTTTTTGGTGCTCTGAAAAAAAAGTAATGGAGCCCTTCTTTATAGTCAAAGTAATTATGTCATATGACCTATCATGAGGTTTTGGATGTATACAAATATGTGTATATGTGTATTAATTAGAACATTTATTAAAATATTTATTAGAGAGAAGATAATTAAACATATTAAAGATTCAGGTAAATTTAACAGACCTATAAACTTTAAAAAGAGAGTTCAAATTAAATATTGAGAAATCACATTTAATTTACTTGTCCATGCAATCCCTGATAAGTGTTGCATGAAGGAGAAATGTTTGTAATTTTTAGGTTAACATGATGGCTGAATAATGGTCCTTAACTTGTCTGAGGGAAATTAACTTCTGCCTGTCTAATATATGACATCACTCTTTCTCTGGTTTCAAAAATTAAAAATCTACATTTTTTTCCCTATTTGTTAGTTTGATATATATGTAGGAATTTATTTAAATTGTGCCTATTCATCAAGTGAGTAGACCCATAGATTTTTAATGGCTGTCTATATTTAAAATGCTGTTTTCTAATTAAGTACTGCTTCAGTGAAACAAATTTCATGTAGCTACATTCTAGGTTGCATACAAATGTCTTAAAATACATTGAAGACATTGCTCATCAAACGCAGAGAGACTTCAAAGATATTTTCACCACACACAGTTTAAAATTTCAATGGCATATCTGAGTTTTCAATTAGCTTAGACTCTAAGCATGAAATGAAGAATTGAAAACTATCATGTTTCCCCAATTATCTATTATAATCTCCTTATTAAAACAATCTATCCTAGCCTGAAAGTCTAATTTCGCTTCATCAACTTTTCTCTGTGTCAGTGTTCATAATCATAATATGCATTTACCAGTTAATTACATATTTTCCAACTATTCATAAATATACCAACTACATAAAGAGCTTTAGCTCTCATCTGTTCAAAACTCCAAACTGTTACCACAGTGATAGTGTCCATAGCTGCAAACACTCATTTAATTTAGTCTGATGCCGACATCAGGGTTTCACAGGTATGTAAGCTTCAAAGGTCTGTTTTTTATGGGGAAAGCTCATGTGACATTTTCTTCAAAACAAATAAAAGTTTAAAGCCACTCAGGTGCCTAGAAAGTGGTGAGGTTACCTTCAGATTCCTTTGAAATTGGCCACCAAATGCTGTTGAGGCTGTAGCACTTCAAAGGAAAAGGCTGTTTGTTATTCCTCCAGTCAGGATACTTGAATTCTATCACTTTTTATATAACTGACCTGTTTTACTGGATAGACTTGAAAGGAGGTTAGAGACTGATGAGATAGGTGAGTGCCACCTGGACCAGAGAGCAGCTAAAAATGACACCTCAAATTGGTCTCTTAGACCTCCTAGCAACACAGGCACCCTGCTGCCCCCTCTGAAGATTACATCAAAGAAAAAAAAATTACAACCCAAGAGAGAAAGCAGAGTTTTAGAAGGAAGAATACAAAGACTATTAGACTCAAACTCAATTGACTCTGGAAGACAGGCTATGGAAAGGAGATTGTGGAGGACATTAAACTCATAAATACGTTTAAAATACATTCAGTAAGAATTAAATGCATGATTGCTGAATAAATGTTATATATTATTATGGCCATCATCATATTTGTTATTGACTAATCCTGACTATAAATTACCCTTATCCCAAGTTTGATCACATAACCAAGTCTTCATGCTACTATATGCCTTTTCTGAAGGAGTGAAAGAATAAAATGCATGGAGATCATAATATTATCTCCCAATAATAGCGTGGAACCAACCCCCTTGCCAATACCAAAGTCAAAATAGTTTAGTCTAAATAAACTATATGATTTTTAAAAGAAAAAAACCACCCAAACTTCATTGTGTTATTATTCATTTAGAATTATATTGAATTATTAGATTTAATATCCTGGAATCTCTGTAGGATATACCGTTTCCTGTTTTACATTGCAGTAAAAGTAGATGGACCACTGTGATATATTCAAATAGTAGTGCAAAGAAAACATCTTCAGAAGCATTTAAAAAGTCAGTTAAAAGCCATTAAAAAGTTAATAATAGATATATAGAAAAGCTAAAATATTAATATTAAGCCACAATGCCATTAATTAATTGATTAATTGACTTGGCAATAAATGCCTAATCTGTGATATGTATCTTCTGTGTACATAGAATTAATGATAAATAAAAAAATCACTACAGTTCTATAGGTGCTTATGCCTAATACGTGAGATGACTTTAAAAAAAGTAAATACCCATAATATTGGATTGAAAATAAACTTTAGAAAGCCTTAAAATTCTTATTTTTATTGAAAGCACATGCATACATACATACGCACATATTTACATACCATGCTTAAAGAGGAATTTTGTATATATTCCAGAAAATCAACAAAAAAATTCTTTATTGTATTTAGTTTTCCAAACTAAATTTTTCCACATATGCATTTGTACGTACAACTGGGAATAACCTCTCACTTCTCAGGGAATTTATATACTAATGAAGAGGAATTAGTTGAGTTTATATTCTCTTCTCATTTTAACCAAAGCATTAGTCATTAGGTTCTAATTGAGTCATGTCCCTTTTTGTAAATGCAAGTATAAGATAAGCCAAATTAATTTTATTAATTGGCCAGATATAATGAAGCCAAATAAAAGACCTTTGAAAAAATTGAATGCTTGACTTTGACTAGACTATGGTATCACAAATTAAGAAATGACTAATTTTTATTTCTTTCTAAGTACATTAAATGAAACTAAGACTTACATTTGGTATATGTATACACATATACTGCATAAAGGTAAGTAATTAACTATTATAAATTATTTCCCCTGTTGTGTATATAGCATGCTAATGAAAGCATATAGAAAGTAAATGTATTCTTCAAAGAAAAACATTGACAGATGTATCTTTTAAAAAATCCATCAATTGTAATGTAAAGTTTTATTATTTTAACTTTCTTCTCAGGTGAAATTTACCCCAAGATGTATCATATCTGTTTCTTTTTGGTGACGTACATGGCACCGCTGTGTCTTATGGTATTGGCTTACCTGCAAATATTTCGTAAACTCTGGTGCCGACAGGTATGTAATTTCAAATAATTTACTTGTGTTTTCTTTATGATTAAAAACAAAATTTAAAGATGTACTGAACCAACATAACACGTTCAGCAAGGTATTGTGTGTTCTGAAATAATAAGGCTCTAGCCATGGTTACATGTCTAGGTTACATGCTTTGGCATTTTTTAGAGTGATATTTAGAGAAAATATTTTATGATCTGCCTTAAGGACTTTAAAGTTTAAACCTAAATTTGACTTCTGTGATTAATTGATTTGATTTTTGTGTATAAGTAACATTAATTTTGTTTTTTCTGAGAAACAGCAAATAAAAATTTCTTTATGCTTTTCTCAGACTGTAAGTCTAGAAGGTTATATTTTTTAAGAGATTTATGTAATACATTTTAACATATATGTTAAATCTCCAACTTCAAAGATCTCAGTTTTTAGAAGAGTAGAAGATCAGGCAGAGTGTAGAATTTTAGAAAGTGTTAAGAACACCGATTTGAGGTTACTGCAGTTTGTTACATAATTCTGTTATATCAGTGAAGGTTTGTATTCACTCAGTTATTCATTCACCAAATATTTATCACATATATTTTGCATAACTCTCACAAAAGCTAAAAGCTCCAGTTTTGCCATTGAGAAATCTCATAGTCTAGAGAAGGGGAATAGTCAGATGCATGATGAAAATTACCTGAATAAATATAAGCACAGAAAATCAGAGTAAGGCACAGTGAAGAGGTATCTAACCCAGAGAACCTTGAGATTTGAAGGAAATCTCACTGACAAACACTTATAGTGGTTTGCAAAGGTACAAATGGTACAGCTCAACCTCCTTTATTTTGTAAACTCTATCTAAAATGCCACAATTATTAGAGATGTATTTCTCTCCTTGTCTAAACTTATTGCCAGTACTTTGAGTTTATGAGGCTTATGGAAAGCCATGCCATAGCTACCTGTGGAATTGGTGCATGTGACTGTTTTTTAAATAAAATGCACTTCTTTAATAACACTTTTATATAGCATCATAGTATCTCTTTTGTCTGTCTCCTCTACTCTTCCAAGGTAAAGACAGCACACTCTAGCCTTCATCTTTGTACTCTTCCAATGAGCACATGCTCAGAACATAACAGATGCTCAGAAAACACGGTATAAGAAATAAGTGAGTGGAAGGATATAAGACAGTTCTGGGGATTTTTAGATAAAAACATAGGGAATCCACTTCCTAGGGACTCATATAAAAGTTCTTAGAAAAAACTAGAATTTTAAAAATTTCATGAAGGGGAAAAAGAGTTTAATTAGCATGTAGGGATAAAGGCATTTTAGATTGAGATTTTGACAGGGAATATTCAGTGTTAATATCATACCCTATTTTTATATTTTTATTGGTTGGTGTGTATCATATATAATAAATGCTTATATTTCTTCTCCATTATTTACAAATTGACGTATCTTTAAAGCTCCTTAAGGGTTGTGTCTGTCTTGACACCATCATATCACCAAACTTTATACGGTACCTTATAAGACAAAAGGTTCAAAAAATATTTCTTAAATAAATGGATGACTCCCAAATCCAAAATAATTTACTTCTCCATTATTTATTGGCCTCTGGTTCTCAATTTTCCAAACTCTAAAATAAATTCAAAAAAAATAAATTGTATTATGGGCTTAGATAATCCATATTCCTTTCGTGAATTATCTTGGTTAGTATAAGCCTCATGATTCAGAAGATTTGCAGTAAAATGCCTGGGCTGTGAAACTAAAATCATTTACAAAACATATTGGAATGGAAAATGCCAAATTCAGCTGAGCTCACTGTAGCAGCCACAATAAAGTAAATTAACCCCAAATGGGTGATTATATAGAATTCTGCTTGAGCAACTCTCAATTTCCAACTGTTAGTGTCTATAAACAGAGTCTTAAGGCATTATGTGTGCCATAGGCTATACCAAGTGAGCCATCAAATGAAAGGCCTGTCCTATTTGCTTAAAATTACAGAGATGCATGAAATCTGGTATATGCTTTTGAATTAGTAAGTGTAAGATTATTAGTGAGTAAATTGTGTGTCCTTGTCTGACTTTCTCAAGAAGTTTAAGCCTCATTAAAAGAACTAGCTAACACTTTGCTGTAATGAATTACTTAAATTCTCTCTTTTCTTGATAATGTGCCTCAGAGAACTTGTGTAGTCAGAAGATTCTGCAGACTTCTCTAAAATTCCTCAAGAACTTCTTAATCTTAGATTGCTTGACTCTGTGTGCCTCTGTCAACATTCTTTTCAGTTCTGAGCCTTCAGATAATTCAACATTTAAATCTTAATCATCATGTGCACTTATGCTAATTCATTTCACAAATATTTATTAAGCACTTACTAGGTGTTAGGTACTGTGAGAAGCACTAATTATGAACTGTAATAGATATTAGAGCCTGAAACTGCATTTCAACTTTTCAAGGACTTTGAAAGTCCTTCTGTTTCCCAGCTTTTATCACAATCTCTTCTGCTGCCTGTTATTTTCCAACACTATTCTAACAGAACTTAAGATAAATAGTATTCGGCGATGAAAAAACAGTCTAGTATGAGGAAATGGATGATAAATTGTAATTGCAGAGGCAGAGTCAGAAAGGCAGTAACTCAAGTCTACACAAAGAAATAAAGAGCACCAGTAAAGGTAACTATACAACTAATATAAAAGATAATATAAAATATTTTTATAATTCTTTTCTTCTCTTACATTAATTATAAAACAACTGCATAAAACAATTATAAAATTATAAACATTCAGTTTATAATGTATAAAGATATAATTCAAAAGAAAGAGGAGAGAATAGAGATATATTGAAGCAAAGTTTTTTACACTATTTAAGTTAAGTTGACATTAATCCAGGTAGATTGTTTCAATTAAGATGCTAATTATAATCCCCAGTGTAACTACTAAGAAAATATTTAAAAAATATATATAGTGAAAGAAACAAGAGAACTAAAATGGTATACTAGAAAATATCTATTTAACACAAAGCAGTAATGAAGAAATAGAGGAACACAATAGATACAACATGTATAGACACAAATAGCAAAATGGCAGATGTAAATTGTATTTTCTCAATAATTACATTAAATGTAAATCAATAAAATACTCCAATTAAAAGGCATAGATTGGCAGAATAGATAAAATCAACAAATTTCTTTTTAAAAGACCATGATCCAAATTTACACTACCTGTAAGAGACATACTTCATTTTCAAATATACAAATAGGTTAAATGTAAAATGATGAAAAAGATGTAGCATGCAAACAGTAACCAAAAGATAGCTGAAGTGGGTATATTAAATTAGACAAAAGAAACTTTAACAAAAAGTAGTACTATAGACAAAGGCAAACATTTTATAATATTGAAAGAATCAATCCATCAGGAAGATGCAAAAATTATAAACACATATGCACTTAATAACTGAAACCCAAAATACAGAGAGGAAACACTGATAGAACTGGAAGGATAAATAGACAATTCAACAACTATAGTTGAAAACTTTAATATTCTACTTTCAGTAATAGATAGAAAAACCACGCAAAAGATCAATACAGATATAGAAGAGTTAAACAAAATGATCAACCACTGGACTTAACAGATATCAATAGAATATACCACCAAAAATAAAAGAATATGTATTTGTACCAAGTGCACATAGTATATTCTCCAGGCTGGATCATATGATAGTCCATAAAGCAAGCCTCAATACTTTTAAAATAATTAAAATAATAAAAATACATTTTTCTACCACATGGAATTATATTAGAAATTAACTATAGAGAGAAATTTGAGAAATTCACAATTATATGGGAATTAAACATTGCCCTTTTAAATAACAAATAGGTAAAAGAAGAAATCACAAAGAAATTTAGAAAATAGTTTTAAATCAATGAAAATGAAGACACAACATACTAAAAACACATATGAAATGTAACAAAAGAAATGCTGAGAGAGAAATTGATAGCTGTAACCATCTATGTTTAAAAAGAAGAAAGATTTCAAATCAGTACCTAACATTCCACCTTAAGAAACTAGAAAAAGAAGAAAAGATTTAAAAACCAAGCAGATAGTAGGAATGAAATAATAAAGGTTAGAGTGGAAATAAATGAGGCATAGAAAACAAAAGGAAAAAATTAATAAAACTGAAAGTATAAAATACTAAAATCAGAAGTGAAAGAGGAGACATCACTACTGACACTACAGAAATACAGATAAGAGAGTACAAAAACAATTTTTATGCCAACAAATTAGATAACCTAGACGAAATGAACAATTTCATAGAAAGACACAAACTACTGAAACTGACTCAAGAACAATTAGAATATCTGAAAAAGACCTATAAGAAGTAAGAATATTGAGTTAGTCATCAAGAAACTTCCCAAAGAAAAAAGCCCAGGAGGCTTCACCATTGAATTCAACCAAACACTTATAGAAGTATTAATACCAACCCTTCACAAACTTTTCCAAAAAATAGAAAAGGAGGAAATACTCACCATTTCATACCTTGAGACCAGAATTTCCCTGATACTAAAACTACAGATATTACACACAAAAAAATGTACAAACTATTATAGTTATGAATATAGATGTGAAAGTATTTATAGGAAAATGGATTCCATTCAGTAGTTATAATCAACCAAAAAGAGAATTATGGATTCACTGTATTTCTGAGGATTCTAACATAACCATTGAAGATCCAGGGAAAAAATTATCCTATCCAGGGAGAAAATTATCCTATCCACAAAACAAGGTGAGTCTATTAAATGATGTGGTTCTAGTCCCTGTATAGGCAATAAAAATAATCAAAAGGAAATAGTTCTAGATTATTAAAAATAAATAGCATATTGACAAAATCAATAACATAAATATACAATGTTTTGTAATATTTTCAATCCTTATATATGAATATCAATAGCAACCATAACTATCAGTAACTTCAATGAGTAAGTCATAGCTACAGAAGGTTCTCGGGATCTTTTAAATAACCAATAGGTAAAAGAAGAAATCACAGAGAAAGTTATAAAGTAGTGTTAAATCAATGAAAATGAAAACACAACATACCAATACATATATGAAATGCAACAAAAGAAGTGCCCAGAGGGAAAATGAGAATCTGTTCAGAACTACTTCCACTCAACCATCAAGTAGTTCATTCCTCTACAATCTTGTTCTTCACCATATTTAGTCTTAGAAAATTTACCAGCCACAATCCTTGATTCACATATATTACAAGTTAAGAATCCCTAATCTGAAAGCCTTAAATTTGAAATGCTCCAAAATCTATAACTTTTTCTTGTGCCAACCTGATGCCACAAGTGGAAAGTTTTATACTTGACCTCGTATGACATGTAGCACTGAAAACACAGCCAAAGCTTTGGTCCATGGCCAAAATTATTAAAAAATATTGTACAAAATTACCTTAAGACTGTGCATAGAAGGTGTCCCATCTCCCCAATATCTCATTATTTATATGAAAATGTTTCAAAATAAAAAAAAATCCAAAATTTGAAACACTTCTGGTCCTGAGCATTTCAGATAAGTGATACTAAATCTGTACACAACTTGTACACTTACAACTACAAGATATCATTGAAAAATTAGACTAAATAGACAGAAAGATATTCTGTGTTCATGGATTTGAAGAATTACTCTTGTTAAAATAGAAATCATTTCAAAATTGATTTATAGATTCAATATAATCCCTATCAAAATCCCATCCCTGATGTTTTTTTTGCACATATTGGCAAACTGATTCAAAAATTAATACAGAAATGCAAGGGACAGAGAATAGCTAAAATGATCTTGTAATAGAAAAACAAGTTGGAAAACTTACTTCCTACTGTCAAATCTTAATATAAAGCTAGAGTAATCAAGACAGTGTGGTACTTGTGTGCAATTAGTCACATAGATCAATGAAACAGAATTCATTGTAACAAGTAAGTCTTTATAGGTATGCTCAATTGATTTTGGACAAGGGTTCTAACACAATTCAACAGGAGAAATCATAGTTTTGACAGAAAATGGTGGTAGGACAACTCTATAGCCACATGCAAAAGAATGGAGTTGGACTCCACCTCACACCATTTACAAAATTTAACTCAAAGGCTACCTATTGTCTGATTCTATTTGCATGCAACATTGAGAACAGGCAAAATTACAAAGGCAAAAAGATTTGTGCTAGGCAGAGGCTGGCAGGATGGAACAATGGGGAGTGACTGCTAATGGGTTTAGAGCTTCATTTTGGGGTGAAGAAAATGTCCTGGAGTTAGGTAGTGATGCTGTGATGGTTGCACAACTCTGTGAATATTTATGACTAAAGATTTTAAGGTCCATAGAAGTGTAGAAAATGAGAGAGTCTATTCAGTGACACCCATATATGAGGTCCAAGAATGGACAGAAGAGACTACTTTCTATAAAGAAGAGCTAATAATAGACTACGTGATAGAATAATGTTACAAGACAATAGGTCTAGATCTGGACAATGGACAGGAAGCATAGGTTGTAGGGAGTGAGAAGATCAGGTATTGCAGTTTTAGTCTGTAAGAGCTATCGATAGACTCTGAAAGTGGAGCTATTTATTGTCAGAATGAAGTTAAGAGAAGGGTAAAAGAAAATTACAATCCTCATCTTAAAAGTTTAGCACATAAATCGTAATTATAACAGAGCAATGCCAAGGTGAAAAAGAAAAATGTGTCAAGAAGTTATAGAGCTGAGTGGGAAAAAGTCACTGAATGTTGCAGCACAATCATTCTCAAATGTGTTGGGGTGAGGGACAAGAAAGATCCCCTATTCCCTGCTGTTCCAAATAGTGAAACATAACTAGGTTATTGTTTCATATAAGACAGTCCATGTCAACTGAGTCGGTTGCACTTTATTATGATGAAACGGGTGATGACTCAAGGAATAGGGTTAGGGTAAAGCAGACTTGTCCTCCTAGAGCAGGCATTTGTTAAGTGCTGAGAAAAAGTATCATACAAATTCTCAGACCCTTCTAGCTACCAAACTACCAACTTAACTCTCAGCTCCTCCCACTTTCAGATAAAATTCTTGATTTATTTCCACTTGTAGTCTCCTTTTTCTCACCTTTCCACTTCCACTGATTTCTCAGCCTACTTCATCTGCCTTCAAGTTCCATCACTATAGTGAAACAGCTTCAACTAAAGTCACCAGTGATTTTTCTTTTCTTCTTCTTCTTCTTCTTCTTCTTCTTCTTCTTCTTCTTCCTTTTTTTTTTTTTTTAATAGACAGGGTCTTGCTTTGTTGGACAGGCTCTAGTGCAGTGGCGCAAGCATAGCTCACTGCAGCCTCAAATTCCTAGACTCAAGCAATCCTCCTGCTTCAACCTCCTTAGTAGCTGGGACTATAGTCATGTACCACCATGCCCTGCTAATTTTTTAAATTTTGTAGAGTTGAAGGTCTCACTATGTTGCCCAGGCTGCTCTCGAACTCCTGGCTTTAAGCAATCCTTCCATCTCAGCCTCCTTGAGTTATGGGATTATAGTTGTGAGCTACCATGCCTGGCCTAGAGTAACCAATGATTTCTCAAGAATATTTTCCTGAAGTTTAGGAAAACTTGCTAAATTTTTCTTGCTCGATCTTGTGGCAACATTAAGTGATATTGTTCATGGTTTTGTTGTTCATATACTTCCTTCCCATGGCTGTCCTACATGTCTTTCTGCTTCTCTTTTCTGTGAAGAGCCGTGCTCCTTTCTCTGACTATTAAACGACACTTTGCTAGGTCTCTTCACAACTTCGTACTCCTTTGTAGGTAGTCTCTTTCTCAAACACTTTCTTAATGAGATAAATTGCAAATGCATACATCAGACTAGTGCTCAGAGATACACACAATCACAATACACATAAACACACACATTACCTTTATTTTAAGTCTTAAAATCAGACAATAAAAGTCCTGCAACTTTGCTCTTTTTAAACATTGTTTTAGCTATTCCAGGCTCTTTGCATTTTCATAAAAAATTTAAAATCAGTGCTTCAATTTCTTCAAAAAAGACTGCTGTAATTTTAAATGGGATTGATTGCATTGAATCTATAGATCAATTTGGGGAGAATTTTCATATTAAATCTTTTAATCCATGAACATGGTAAATCTCTTCATTTATTTAGGTCTTCTTTTATATCTCTCAGCAGTGTTTCATAGCTTTCTGTATACATATTTTGTTCACATTTTATTAAATGTTTGCCTAAAAATACATTATTTTGTTATTGAAGCTTTTGTTTTATAATTTACTTTTCTATTTGTTTATTGCCAGTATACAGAAATGCAATTGCTTTTCGTTTATTAATTTAGTGTCCTGCATTTTGCTAAACTCATTTATAGTTCACTTAGGTTTTCTGTAGATTTTTAGGGGTTTTTTTGTAAGCAATAACTAATTTCTTCTTAATAAAATCAATCTGTATACCTTTTATCAATTTTTTTTGTCATCTCATACTGGCTATAAACTCCAGTACAATGCTGAGCAGAAGCGGTGAGAGAAGAATTCATTACTTTGCTCCTAATCTTTTACCATTTAGTAGGATGGTAGCTAAATGCTTCTCATAGATGCCCTTTATCAGGTTGAGAAAGTTTCCTTCTATTACTACTTAACTAAGAATTTTCGTCATAAATGGGTGTTGAATTTTTACAGTTTTTTCTTTTTCTGTTGAAATGATCATTTTTCTTGTATGTTCTTAATATCATAAATTATATTTATTGTTATCTGAATGTTAAGCCAACACTGCATTGCTAGAATAAATCTAATTGAGCAAACTGTATTATTGTTTTTATATATTGTTGACTTTGATAACATTTTTAAGGAGCGTTTTAATCTTTGCTCAAGAGGGATATTTAGTTGTTGGCTTTCTTTGTTGTCATATCTTTGATTATCAAGGTAACTGTGACCTCACAAAATTGGTTAGAAAATATTATCTTTTCTATAAATTTCATAAAGAGTCTGAACAAGATTGGTATTATTTATTCTTTGCTGTTTGATAGAATTTATTAATATACCTATAGAGTACAGATAAGCCTGGAGTTTTTTTGTACCAAAACTTGTAAGTACAGTGTCAGTTTTGGTAATCTTTGATTTTTAATGTATTTGTGCATTTCATGTAAGTTGGTAAATTGATTGATTGTTTATAATATTCTCTTCTTCCTTTTTTAATGTCTTTAGCATGTTTGCTTTTTCCTTATAACCTCATCCTGGTCAAAAAATACTTCTTAAGACAGGGTGGGTTTTAAGGTCCATCATGTACATGATATTTCCAGTTCATAACTGTGGTAATACCTCTTTCAGTATGTGTTTTTTGTATCAAAGAGGATGTATAAAGTTTATTTATAAGAGTGGAATAAAAGCGGTGTGTGTGTAGGGGTGTGTGTGTGTGCAGGTGCACTTTCCACAGTCAGAGATCATTGAGCCCTCACTGATATGGCAGAAGAAAGACCTTCCCACAAGGACAGCCTCCCAGGCTGGATCTTTCAAAGTCCTCTTGCATGACTATTACTGCTTTTATGTATCTAGGCAAGTATTCAAGGATTTACTAATTACTATTGTGTTTAAGTTTATAGATGGAAACATTGCACCATAATGTAAAAAGATGAACTTTGTAGTCAGATAAACTTGAGTGCAAATTCTGTCTTGAGATTTATTATAAAAATATGGACTTGGATATTTTATTTAGTTCTTCTCAGTGACTGCTTGATCAAAATCTGTAAAATGGGATTGACAATCTATTTTTAGGGATACATTAGAGATTACTCAAGATTACATTAATGCATAGTTTCTGTAGCTCAGCTAATATCAATGATCCCTATTAATTTTATGTTGAGCTCCTCTAGACACTCAGTTTCTCTGGACAGCTTATCAGTGGAGAAATTCATGTGTCCTCAAAGTAAGTATAGAATTAAGCTTCTTTTGTCCTTAGGTCATCATCTAAAAGGGGCATTGCTCTATATTTTTCCCTGATTGCAAGGACCATAATTCTGCTCCCCATGGTAGGTTCTCTTTGTGGGAACTGTTTCTGATGATTGCTGAAATCATCAGATGCAGAATATTGGTTCCTTCCTTGAGGGGAGCACTCAATGGTGAAATCACTAAAGTTTAGATGATCTTTGAGAGATCATTCAGAAAACAGGTCAAAATCACTTAGCAGACACTCACAGAGCTTTCATGCTAGAAGTCTTTTGGAACTTTCCATCCATTGCTGGCTCTTGTCAGTTATTTTTTTAAATTGCTATTTAAAAGGACAACCAAAGAGGAGGGAGGATTTCCAGCTCCTATCCCTCAACAGATAGATTAAAAGACTGAGTTGAACTACCACTATGTGAAAAGGGTAGTCTACTCTACAAGACGTGAAGAGTTAGGAGAGAAATAATTTATCAGATGTTTTCTACTTAAGGGAAGCTTTGCATTAACATCATTTGCCTCTTTTTCAAGAGAGATGGTCAAAGGGAGCATCATATTAATTTATTTGTGTGGATATTGAAATAAAATTCAGTTCTCAAGTTAAAGATTATCTAACAGACTTTTATATTTTGATGTAAAAAGCAACAGAATCCATCCAACATCCATTCAAAGACCACAGGGACGCATTGGTCTCTCCTGGCGTGCAGCACAGAGATAAAAGCAACAGCTGGGCAATCTTAATAGAACTAAGATGGCCTTATATTGTGCTTGTTGGCATATTTTCCTCATAAAAAAATCACACATGCTGAATTTTATTGTTTTGCTCACTAAACCTTATCAATCTTCATGAGCTTTTAATTAAGAAAATATTATACTTGGAGAGACTCCCTGCTATTATAAAATACATTTGAAAAGAAATGGAAAAGTACAAGTTGTGTAACTGTTGTTACAAATTCCAGCTATTTGAAATGTTAATGTGAGACCACAAGGAATTCTCACTGTTTTTCTGTGCATTCTAAAGAGCCGCACCATAAAATTGGTTTCAAACAATTTCATAACTATAAACAGTGAACAACAGAGAATATTTGACTTGTTTTCTTATTTCTTTCATGCAAAGGTTTGCTTTGTCCAAACTTTAGAAGCAGAAAACCTAATAGAAAGGAATAGGTAGTTATGTCCTACCTCTCTGCTTGGCAGCAGATGGCAGTATTGATGCATGAAAAATCCATTCAGGTTCCTTTACATTACCTGCAGATTTTCCTTCTCTTTCAACTTGGGTAAAGAATTCCTAATAAGATAATATGGTTGCCATGCTTTTACTATTCTCTTTCCACAGATTTTTCCCTTTTTACAAGGAGATATCTTTTCCATGTAGAGAGAGCTCTCTTTAGACTTGACAAAATCGTGATGTTTTAACTATTTTTTTCCACCCAGACTCCTATTTGGCATTCCACTGAGTGAATGCCAAGAACATGCTCAGCTCAATAAATGTTCTGGAGAAACAGGCGCGCAAATCTCCCAGACCTCGAGCGTCTGGGACACTTTCCTGACTGTCTTCTAATTAAATCTCCAAAGAGGTACGTTCCTAAGTCAGATAGCAATAAAGTTTCTCTTCTCCTTTCAGATCCCTGGAACGTCATCTGTAGTTCAGAGAAAATGGAAGCCCCTGCAGCCTGTTCCACAGCCTCGAGGGCCAGGACAACAGACCAAGTCTAGAATAAGCGCGGTGGCCGCTGAAATAAAGCAGATCCGAGCCAGAAGAAAAACAGCCCGGATGTTGATGGTTGTGCTTTTGGTGTTCGCAATTTGCTATCTACCAATTAGTATCCTCAATGTGCTTAAGAGGTAAAGTACATATATTATTTGAAAATGAAGTGGCTTGTCATTTCTTGGCTCTTAATTAAGAACTTTTTTATTTTTAGCCGGAGGGAAAAAAATCTAAACTTTCTGCCTAGATACCTTGTCAGGCCAGAAGACTCAGTAGTGTTGCAACCAGCAGGTAAGATGAGCAGCCTTTTGGAGAGCTCAGACATATGCTTGTGTCGGTGCAGATTCTCTGTTGAATGACAGACATAAAACAGATGTTTCTGCAACCTCTTCTAGCTAATTGCTAAGCCCTTAGATGCAGAAAAAGCTCTAACACAAAACAACTAATTTACAGCTTGCAGTTCTTTTTGGATGAGAACAAATGGGTTTCCCAAAACTTTGTTTTCAAAGACATAGGCCATCTTGACAGAATTCTTTCGAAAGGATAAAAAGAGATAAGAATGTTTTGTTTGTATTCTAATTATACTTAAAAGAGCATTTGTGAGCACTAAAATTTTTTTTAAAAGGTAATCAAGCAGATACTGTGTTGAGTGTTTAAACACGAAGAAAATCCATTTCCTGAAGTCACTGAATCAAGCTCAGGGCAACTATTAATAAAAATCAGCACAAAATTTTTCAGTGAGGGAAAGTATGTCATTTGTTACGCTGCAGACACAACTATTAAGTTCAAACGATTGACCAATGATATGAACAGCAGATGCAGAGGCAATGGTACACACTGAGTTGAACTTTATGGCCAGCGAACTTTATTAGGAATTATCAGAGCTGTTGCACATAGACTGGTCCCAAGGCAATACTAATTCTGTTTACAATAGGCTTCGAACTTAAACTAGGATTGCTCCTCTTACTTTTCCCTAATTCAGAGTCAATACCATATTACTCATATCTGGGAACTCTGGAGACAGGCAGCTTTGGCTGGAGTCAGACTAAAGTTGGTATACCCAGCTGCAAGGATTTCTCTTTCTTTTCGGCTTTTGTTTTTGATTGCTCAATAGCTTTTCAATGGAGAAGAAATGGAAAATGAACTTTTGTTCAGTAGCATTACTTAAGGCAGACAAAGCATTAAAGATATAAGAACTTTGGTGGCCTAGGTCCTTGAGACATATGCCGACTCAAAAGAAAATAAAAATTATTTTGCATTCCGTATCTTTTCATGCTTTCCCTCTTATTTTTCTTGCTCACAAAAATTATATTCAAATTTATTCTGTTTTTGCTAGATGGTGTTTTCTGCTCTTAAGAACTTTATGAACATGTTATGTTACTGGATAGGTTTTCCTCTCTCTTTCTCTCTCTCTCTTTTTACTATTCTAGTCAATCTAAATTCAAAGAAAATTGGATTTACCACTTTCTGGGTTGCTCATTTGGATTTTCTGTATCTCAGCACTTGCTCCTTTTTAAAAATTATTTCCAAATACCTACTTGTTGATAATATTTTCTCTTATTCTTCTGACTTAAATATTTTCCTTTCCAAAGAGAAGAGTTTTCAAGGGAGAAAGTCCATGTTACATTTAAATTATTTTCAATTTTTTGAACAGTCTGCTCTTTTCCACAAAATAAAAACTTTTAAAAATGAATTTGAAAATTGTTTTTCCCATTGCCACACATATTTTCTTTCAATACTTATCTTTTTGTTTGCCCTTGGGTATTAATCTTTTTTCTTTCTCTCAGAAAAATAAAAATTCCTAGCTTCTTTCTTTGAAACTTAACTTTTTGCCTCATTACTCAAAACCAACTTCTTTAAAGCAGCTCTGGCTTTTCTAAGATTTCAAAGACATTTTGAGGCAGAGGATCATAATATATTATGAATCCCATTTGTCTACACTGTTTCACTTTATATTATATTTTTTGAAAACTCTAGTACTCTGTAGGGCATCATTGTATTCCAGAAATGTATTTCTATCATCTGCCTTCTTATTGAGAAAAAATACAGATATGGCACAGGTCACACAATCATTGATGGAGCCTCCAACAGGAAATATTAATACATTATCATTTTTGACCTTGCTGAGTAGCTGTAAGTTATCTGCTATAGGTTAGTGAATAGAATTTCTAATATGGAGGAAATTTTAAAATAGTCTTTATGGATATTATAATAAAATATTTTTCAGAGTTTAAAATAATACATGAGAAATTAAAATTCATGAATTTGAGACATTACAAGACTCCTGCCTGTTTAAAACTAGTTCTTCCTTGAGTATTAAAGAGGTCCCAGAGGTCACATTTCATAAAGGCCAGAAAGACTGAGTTGAAGACATATAGTACTTTGATTAATGTATAAATAAAAGTAGGAAGAAATATTTACAGGCTGAAGTTTAGGAATGCTTTTTACATGATAGGCATAATGGAATATCAACACAATGTTGCTGAATTGTATTTAGAAACAAAATGAAATAAGGAAAATAGATATTCAACTTCTGCATTCCTATACAAGAAATATTGCACTTGCTGTTTGCAGAAGGGAGATTTCCTTCTCTTGCCTGATTTGGCTTTTGATTTATTGATTGTGCTGTGGAGGTTCTGTGCAGGTACTGAAGTTATGCTAGACCAATTTGGTGTCAGAAACCTATAAGTGGTCAATGCTTGCAGCAGAGGACAACAAGGGTCAGACAGACTCTATCAAGAGCCTTGTTCACCTTTGAATTTAATTATTTAAATGGTGCTGTCCAGAATCACACTGGATTTTCTGTTATTCTTTTCCTACAGAGTATTTGGGATGTTTACCCACACCGAAGACAGAGAGACTGTGTACGCCTGGTTTACATTTTCACACTGGCTTGTATATGCCAATAGTGCTGCGAACCCAATTATTTATAATTTTCTCAGTGGTGAGTTTCAGCTGTTTCTTCTGTAAACCCCGGTCCTAACCAAGGGTGAGGGATCAATGACCAGAATGTTTCAGACACCCTTTAAGTATATGAAGAGTTTAGTTGCTACTTGAGATTTTTTTCCCCCTGACTTGATTGGTCTTGAGTTTCTTCCCTTATGAGAGAAAATACTTAACTCACCATAAAAAAAATTATCTATTGTCTATTATCTAATTATTTTATGATTTTTTCCCATAAAATGTTGAAATAGGAGAAAAGTAAAAATTGTGAGAAATCAATAACATAGAATCTTGTGTGATATACTTCAAACTTATGATTTGCAAAAATATAAAATACTTTTATCTGTTTTGCCTTGCTGTATTATTCTTTTGCCAAAATGTATAGCCTAATTGAGATTGAAGTGGAAGCTATTCACTTTTAGATATTTTGCCATATTTATATTTCTCTTGGGAGTGTCATCTCTTGGGTTTATCTCAAGATTTCTCACTGACCACCAAAAATGTTATTACTCCTAAATAACACATAACCTAAATGACACACATGCACATGTCTATATCTCTGTTTATGGAGTCATATTATTTTTAAAATCCGTTAAATAACTCTCATGTTATTTACATTTTGCCTGACTAACTTTTAGAATTATGTTTTAATTAGCTACGTCTTCACATTGTCTTCTTCTCCAACCCCTTGACTATTCCTTTCTTATTTCTATCTTCCGATATATGGTAATTTTATATGGAAGAATAGCAATTTATTTTATTGCACACTTAATAAATTATGTAAATCTTCCAACTTTATCTTTGGCCTTCTGGTTGCGTAGGTTAAAAAGACATTAGATTTTTTAAAAATAACTTTGTCCTAATGATTGCACAACAAGAGGACTAAAGCTCTGAGCCTTGCATTAAGGAGGTGAAACCTATAAGGAAGTTGTGCTAAGAAGTGTTTTTAGCAGAAGCCTCAGAACCAAGTCAAAGTCCTGGTATGGAGATTAAGAATGTGTTGGGGAAGCAACTGATAGTCTCTGAGAACTTGTTATATACCTTCTGTTGTGCTAGGCCTTTGAACATCCATCTTCTCATTTAACTACTTAATAACTCATTTATTCATTCACTGAGGCTCAGAGAGGAGAAATGATGATTCCCAACACTGTCATTCACTATAATAAAGGTGATTGTTTCATTATCGTAGTTCTCTACTTTTCCATCAGTAATTTAAAGACAAGGAACACATTCTAAAGTTTTTTTTTCCCCTTTCAGTTTTTTGTTCTGCCTTATGTAGATTATAAAATGGAAACTTTTCTAGGTATTTTAATATATTTTTCTAAATATCTTGTGGAATTAAATGTGTCAGTAGCAGTTTTTCAGGTAACATCTATATAATTTTGGCTATGTATGACATAGGTTTCATTGTTTTTGAAATAAGTATCTCCGGGTATCCTTCTACTGATGGCCACTTCTATTATAGCTGTATGGTTGAAATATACCTATGTTCACAAACACATGAGGTTTTTGACTCTAAAGGAATGAAACAAGCTCCAAGCATCACCCATGAAAAGTGCTCTTGTTATTTGATGGAAATACATCATTGTTTCAAGAGTCTACCAAGCTTCCAATAAACTCAATTTCCTTTTTCTATTTTCCCCATCTTTGCAAAATATTACACCTCATCGTTAGTTTGGCTCAGGGGAGAAACTCAGTTGTACCCTATTCATGATTTGTTGAAACAGTTATGCATAATTCCTTTTCCTTTCATTCTCCCTGGTTTGCCAGGAAAATTTCGAGAGGAATTTAAAGCCGCATTTTCTTGCTGTTGCCTTGGAGTTCACCATCGCCAAGAGGATCGGCTCACCAGGGGACGAACTAGCACAGAGAGCCGGAAGTCCCTTACCACCCAGATCAGCAATTTTGATAACATATCAAAACTTTCAGAGCAGGTCGTGCTCACCAGCATAAGCACACTCCCGGCAGCCAATGGAGCAGGACCACTTCAAAACTGGTAGAATATTCATTCATATGACAAGGATGCCTGAGTAAAACTATTCTTTTTAAAATCACTGGAAACAGAAATTTTATTATCCTAATGATCTGAAGCTAAAACTGCTTGGGGAATCTTTTTTTTTTTTTTTAATCTATTGCTCTTTGGAAATAAAAAAAAATCGGTATAAAATAATCTCTCAATTTTTGATTTAAATGTGTTAGAAGTTTAAACTTCAACTGAACTTAGTTCATGCTATTTCACTTTTAGTTTCTTGTATTATAATCTGTGTCAATTAAATGTTTGAACATTTCTAATTCTTTTTATAATCCTTTGTTATTTTAATCTCTCACATTCAAATTCCTAAAAATTACCAAAAGTTATCCATTGACTTTCTTTTGGCTACTAAATGAAGTAGCAATTACTAACTTAATTGACAACAGACACATTAATTGACTTTATAGTTTTTTAAAAAATCACAAGAGACTGTGGTTACAATGTGACATCTGAGAAAATATTTATATAGAAAATAGCATATTAGGTAATTCAAAAACTGTCATTCAAAACTACATGAAATATATACGATCAAACTTTATTTTTCCATTAATTTTATCACTCATTTACATAATTTTCTCAGGTTTGTAAATTGACCACTGCTAATATTTCTTGTCTCATATGGCCAGTAAGATTTTGAATTTAAAGTTTTTGAGTAAATACTAATGCATAATAATTTCCATCTCTAAGGAAAGACTTTAACATTTAAGAATAAGATTAAATCACATTACTTTATTCTCCTGACCAATAACTATGATGCAGTCAGCCTTGCTGGATTAAATTAGAAATGCACCACTGTGCTAGGTGCTAGGGAATGAGGTAAGGGTGGATGCAAACATGCCTTCAAAGAAGCTGTAGTCTAGTGAGGGGGACATGTTCCCAGAGGGCAAGGCAGTGAACAACTTGGGGGGACAATTCCTGGGCATGGCAGAGCAGTGAAGCCACTGAGGACAGTGGTCCTCACTAGAACCTTGCTTGTATGATTGCAATTTATTTTTATCCCATTTAATTACAGTGACGGTCAATACCAGCAAATTTCACCTGGGTCTAGGGCTGAGTACCAGGTGGTTAGAAGAGTAGAGAGTCTTACTCTTAACTCACAAAGGAATAAGACTGTCCTATATATTGTACAAATGTGAGATCGGGGAGTCAAAGCCTTGAATATTTCAAATTTATTCCTCTGCAAAATTCTTCTGCTTCAAATATTTATCTTAAAATTAAGTTAAAAGTAAAAAAGGTATTCATGAAAAGATCTTTTTCATCTCATATTATAGCAGCAGATGTTCTGCTTATATTAAAAAAAGATATGAAGCATGGTATTTAAGAAAGATTTTCATAGAAGATAATATATATTTTCCAACTCATCAATCTCAGAGAATAATAATACAGCCAAATTATCAACAATTTTTTTTTCAAATCTTAGTATTTGGAATTTTGTTACCTTGTGCCTTTTACTACATAAAGCAAAAACTACCCTCTTATATAAGGTTTATTGAGATCGTATTGTTAAATATCAGCACTATATTGACGGAAGCAAAGTATTTTAACTCTCTCCTTTCTCCCCTTTCTACATTTGAGAACTTGTTATTTATGCTGCATGAAAGGAGAGTTGTAACTTTCAGATTGTGATGAAAGCACTTTAAATAGTTTGAGGATAACTTCAAATAACATTGACACATGCCTTAATAGCCAAGCATTAGCTCAGAGTAAGAGTAAATTCTTTAGAGCCTAATATACCTAGTTCTTATCATTTGAGGGGGGTGGAGGTGGGAAGGGAGGGAAAAGAGAGAGAGAGAAAGAGAGACTGGGAGGGAAACAGGGAGGGAATGAGTAAGACTGCCTCAGAGAGGCAGCAGTTGTGACAGATCAATCAGAAGTCAGAATTCCTTTGCTCTAAATCAATGATTCTCAAAGTGTACTTCCAAACCCATCAGCATCAGCATCACCTGGGAGCTTACCAGACATGCAAATTTCCACCCTATTCCAAACTTAACTAACTAGAAACGTTGGGGGTGGAATTGAGGAATCTCTGTGTTAACAAGCCCTACAGGTGATTCTGAAGCGTCCTAATTGTTGAGAGCCACTGCTTAAAATGATCCCACCTGACATCAGTTTAATAGCCTGTGTGAAATAAAGTCTTTTACTGCACAGGTATCTGCAACAGGGGCCACCGTCGTCACTACCGTCAACCTGGTTGGAGGTCTGAAAGAAGAAGCTGAGTATCAGTGTTGAATCTCACCAGTGTCATCTCACTCAAAGACGTAATGGTCTACAAAACAATTGCTACTGTGTTACACCTGCAGTGTGAAAGTAGACTGGTTTTAAGGCACTGGTGTACTTTATGTCCACCTGGAAGACTTGAGTTTTTAACTAAAACTTTCAAATCCCCTATTTTATTTACACTTATTAAAATTTAAATTTTATGGAAGCAGTTTCTAAAAATGATCATTGACTGGAAGGAAAAATAATAAAATAAAACCAGTACTTACAAGAAACTCTGGGAATGGAATAATAGACCACATACATCGCACTTGACATATGGCTCCAAGAATCCTAAGAGGTCTGAATTTAGTATGGTTACCATAATAAGACAATGGTAAAGCAGATGTTCCCAATCCCTGCCAATCCCATGGTATAGAGTCAACTACTTACCTCATTATGTGCTAATGACATGAGAAAATGTCTTATGAAAGGAATGTTTTGGGACTGTTTTATGCTATACATTGAGTATGTATCTCTTTCTCTTCACTATATTTCAAAGATTCAATGTAAAATGTCAATGTCATTGAAATTTTGTTATCAACAGGGATGACTTAATTCTATCTAACATTGAATCCTTTTGAACTTTATTATTTCTGAATTTCTACAAAACCATGAAAACCTTGATATTGAATTCATTCATTCTTGGCAAAAGATTACTCTGTTAGAAAAGCTATTTCTAAATTTTCCAAGGTCGCAGAGTTTGTTGGATATTAACTACCTGTTACAAATTATTGATGAGTTAATTGCAAGTGGCAGGCACAATGATACTGAATTTCACTCCCTGTGTACATTGTTTTAATGAAGATTACAGTAAATATCTTTATAAAATGTAGTCTGGATATACTTAAACTTGAAATACCAGAATGGCAAAAACCCCAACTCTGTTTATGGACCCAAATTGTGAGGAGGGCTATTATTATTTTAATATCAGTATAATAATAAAAATGTACGTGATGTAAATCATAATAGTAATTCATTGCAATTCAAAAAATCTGGCTAGTCATTACAATTTAGAAAGCTTTTCAATATCAGTAAATTTTACAACAAATGACTTTTCTACTTCCTACAAGTCACAAGTCAAAAAAAAAAAAAAAGAGTAAATTCTAATAGTTTCTATTCAATTAGTTTTCAAATTGCATGAAGCAAAATAATAGATTTTTTTTAGAGACACTATATAAACAGAGAAAATATTGTTAATTTAAGTCTATTCTATTACCTTATGTACCACAGAAAATAAAGTACAGAAGCATGAAAAACACTATTGTTTCCCAAAGTTCAGAGGGAATTGTTTTCTACACAACTACTGCTACTAAACAGGGGACAATCCTCTCTCCACTTGCCACGTATTTTTATTCTCTTAAATTTTCTTTGTAATCTTTGGATTTAGAATGTCTTTTAAGTTTTTCATGAAATGTATTTCTATAATTGTTATATCCCACGTGTGTAATCTTATGTCAGTTGTTTAACAATTATCTTGTATCTTTAAAGCTCTTAATGCCTGATTGTACCGTGTCTTCATGAAGAAATTTCTTTTTAAATTCAATGTGACTACACACCTACTGCTATAAAGGATGTATATTATGTAGTTTTTAAGTAAAAAACATATTGAGACTTCTAAAATCACATTCACACTGCCCTCTCTATTGTATGAAAAATCTTGTTGTTGTTGATTAGATAAGTTGGATATTCACTCATAATTAGTGTCAAATATTTGCAATTGGGGATTGAATTAAGCCCTCTGGTGCGGTACTTAATGATCAAAATATTTTCCCAATAAGTTTATGTAACCAGGGATAATCATGATATAAAATGTTTTTAATATTGTTTTTAAGAACAGGTACTATAATAAAGAAGGCTAACATTCATACAGAAATACTTCATCAAAGTTACGCAAAACTAGATACATGTATAAACAGAAAAGAACCCAAACTGCGTAAAATAATTTAAAGAGGTTTATGCTGAGCTGAATGTGTGTGATCATGGCCAGGAAAGCCATGGCCAAGAAGCCTTGAGCAAGTGGTCCCTCCACAGTCGGGTTACAGAATGGTTTTATACATTTTAGGGAGACAAGAATTACAGGTAAAATAATAAATCAACACTTGGAAGACTGACATTGGTTTGGCATTGATAAAAGCAAGACATCTGGAAGCAGTGGGGGTGGGTACTTACTGCTTATAGGTGGGTTTAAAGATACTTTGATTTGTAAGTAAAAAAATGAAGTTTGTCTAAAGGCTTGGAAAGTTTTAAGTTAAGGATGTCTGTTAATCAGAGACAAGCCACTGGATATTTATCAAAACTTAAGTGACCTGTTAAATAAATTGATGGCCTAAAGGTGTAGTTTTAATATTTGTCTTGCATGGCCATAGGCCTATTCATGATTTAGCATCTTATTGTGACAAAAGATAACTCAAAAGAGACAGGGCATAACTAGACATGTCTGACTACTCTTCTTCTCATGGCCAGAAACTCAGCTTTAAGGTTTTTCTGGGGTCCCCTCATTCAGTAGGCTGGGAGGGGTTTAAGATTTTATTTTAGTTCACACACATAACAATAAATTTTGGAGCTTTTATTTGAGTCAAGAAATTGAATCTACTTTTAATTTAAAGGGAATGATAATCTCATGACTTTCAATTTACTATTGGACTAGTAAATATGGCATTAACATAATTAATTTTTTACTTGGCCATTATATATAAGACATTTAGGACTATTTTAAGTTCAATGATATATTTCAAAATGTGTATTTTCTCTCTTTTTTTTCTAAGTGATTCTGAAAAATTACAGAATCAAGCGCCAAAGATTTTAATTTAAAAACCATTTTTATTCAGCATGGTTTATTCTAACTTTTATAAAAAATTAAGCTACAGTAAACTGGCAAGGTAAATACTTGACTCCTAGGGAAATATGATTTGAGTATGGGGTCTTAAGATGAAATAATTCTTCCCACAGTGAAATTTCAATAAAAACAACCTATTCTGGTGGTGAGAATATTTTGCTCTGAGTAATCTATTATGGCAGACTAGATACTTGGCCACTCCTCCTCCTTCTAAAGCCAGCCCTGAAGGCTGGCCATGGCATCTTTACTTTCATCCAGGCCAGTGGCAGTGGCACATGAGAAGTAGGGTAGCAAAGGAAAGTTTCTTACAGCACTTCTTTGGTTGTGCCCACCTTTCCCTGGTTTCTCACTTTCCACCTGCAGTGCTTGTCCTGAGGCCTACTGGAAGCGAAGCTCAGCCAACAACCTCCCTCCACAGCTGGCCATGCCTTGCAGAACACCTGGGCCCTCCTTATGCCCAACCCTATCCAATGGTCTCAGGCTCCTGTTACCTCCTGAGGTAACAAATAACAAGTAGCTAATTTGAGAACAAATAAAGCAGAGCTCAAGGAAAATGTAAAAAAAATTACATTTTTATATCCAAAAAAATTTACAATGTTACATTTTTAAAGAAGCTCTTTATTTTCTTCCCAGAATATTTATGTTTATCAATGGTCTTCTGAATTCTGTGTCAGCCCCCTTTGCAAGCCCCAACTAAGCTTGCTGCCTCGAGCTGGAAGGGATCCCAGTTTTAAGAATCTTAGGTTAAGGCCAGGGCAGGTCAGCGGAGAGATGTATCTGAGGTGGTACCGCTTTTGGCATCTTCAGAAACAAAACATCTATTGCATTACTTTTCATTGGTCCACCCTCTATGCAATAGCAGAGAGACATTTTTTTTTAAATGTTGCTTATTACCTAATCAATTTCTAGTTAATGTCAAAAAGTTTAAGATAATATTTTAATTACCAAGGAAGAATGGTACGAAGGAAATGTTTGTAGCACTGGAGAATCCTTAACCATGCATGGCAACCTAAAGCTCAATTTATTGCAGATAGGATAATGAGAACATCTTCAGGAAAGACGTGGTGTTCTATTTCACAGGGGCACAGATTTAAAAGCTCTCTTTATATTGTGCAGGTAGACTAAGGGGAGGACTTGTCTATAAAACTATGTCTAGATCACGTATTCATTATGGGCTGGGAAAAATTACCATTTTGAAGTATTACCAATACACATATCCAAAAACATTTATAATTTTTCTAAATGTAAACATATGTGTGTGTGTCTATGTATCTCTGCATATCTGCAGCACTTAGTCTGAGTAAATCCCACAAGGTATATTTGAAAGGGGCGGCCTTGCAAAAATAATAGGACAATACCTAATCCTACAATTTCCCTAGCAATAGTTAAGGATTATCCTGTGAGTTCTCTCACTAATAGGTACCCTGCATGAGTTCTATTTTGCGCAACTTCTGAAAAGAGCTGAATGGATGGAAATGAGATGTAACTCTCTCTCTCTTTCAAAACTGTAAACAGCAGGAGAAGGAACTACAGCCTCAAACATATCTCCAGAACAGAGTCACATCTCCTGTGATAATCCCTTCTCCAAGGAAAGGCAGGAAGCCAACTTTTGGACTGTGACATCCTTGCAGTTTTTATTACCTACCTGCTGCTGCTTCTGTTATCAACTGACAGCCATCACTATTTTTTTCTCTTTGTCCCCCTTAAAATCAGAGAGCTACTTGGCCTCACTGCCGGCACCCCCTTCTCTTTCTTTGAGATGCCAGGACATCTCTCTGCTCTCTCCCCCCTTCTCTCTCTCTCTCTCTCTCTCTCTCTCTCTCTCTCTCTCACACACACACACACACACACATTCTCACTGTCCTTCTAAAGGATAAAATAAAGTTTTTTTACTTTTATATATTAATTACTGTGTGAGAAGTATTTCTCCACCCATGCCGTGAGCACCTGCTAAGCTCTCCACACTAACAATATTCATTTTATATCTCAGCCTTTTAAAATTGTCCCTTTTTCATCTAATTCACTCTCTTAAATTTTATCCTTTAGCTTGGTGGCTAGTTCTCCTCACTTTTACAAATATCCAGCTTCCATATTTCTGCTATTCTAGAGAGGTTTTTTCCCCAAGAATATTTTTCCTTTTTGTTTATTTTTGTTTGGTTTTTGGCTAACATTCACGTGGTTATAGCAATCTAGGACAAGTGAAAAGGCGAGGTCTGTAAACTGCCTATTTCCTCCAAAATTCCATGTCAATAATCCTTAAGAATACAAGGTCTTTGATGCCCAGGCTTGTCTTTAGTATTGTTGCCTGCTGTTTCCATGGTTCCTAAGACAGTGCCTGGCACATAGAAGTCACTTGATAAATATCTTTATCCTTTCAATTAATGAATTAGTAATAACGGTATGCGAAGTCTTCCCCGAACCCATCCTTTTGCTTCATTTTCTCTCGACATCTTCCACATGCCCTGTGGAACTCTCTTTCCATCAGGAACAAAAACTCTATATTCTGAAAGTCTGAAAAGCACATACCTTCTTTTACTAAAATTAAACTATATTTTGAGAACACCAATTCCCATCCTCCAACCATCATCAAACTAGCAGGTAGCACCAGCATTCTCCTTGCTCAACAATTTTATGCCCAGATGTCTACTCTTTCTTTCATGAGTAAAACCTGATGCCTTTGAGGGGCTTTTCCGTGGTTAACCTCTCTTTGTCACTGCCATCATCAGCCTCTTGGGCTCTCTTCTCCTCATTCATGCACATTAGCACCTGGCTTGAAGTCAGTACTCTAGCCCCTGGGTCAGTGTGAACGATGCATCCTGGACTCCAGCGTCATACTTCCTTGGTCTCTCTGGTATGAATGACTTTGATTCCCACCTTTCGCCATCAAACTCCTCTCATAGTTTTGTACAGTGCAGGTCATAGGCTGCATCTTACACCTTTATATCTCCTGTGACAACAGGATTCTCCACTGACACGCAAACCTCGAGTAGCCTGTGCTAAGCAAACAACTACTCATCCATCCTTTTCTCTCACACTTTTCTTCCCACCGCAACTTCCCTTTTCAACCCCAAAGAGACCACTGGATTCTTTGCCCTTTAATTTTATCCTGTTCTATCGATCCCTTCCTGGATTTCTCTCCTTCCTCACTCACAGGAGAGCAAGACCATCAGGTTATATTGCGCTTACTACTAGACATTACTTACTTCAAACCAATTCTTACTTTTTGTCCTGATGAAGATTGTGACAGTTTTCATACAACAGAGAGCCCGCTGTCTCATAGCACTGAGAAGAAATGGGTCAAGTAAGGTGTAAATGCCTCATGGAGTTAGGGGAGCAGGCCAGCCAGTCTCTCCTCCCCTATTCAGGGTTGCACTCCTGAATCTGCAGATGGGAATACGCCATGGCGCTGCTATGGCACTTTCTGTACCCTATCTCTGCTACCATGAGCCCATGGGATTTCTTCTCCTGCTTCAGAAGCTGTTCTGAAAATAATTTTATTATTTACAAATTATTCTTTAAGACCATATATAGCTGCCTTATTTGATTTCTCAAATCCTCTACAACCCATACTTCTTACTGTCCATTTTTCTCTTTTAACTGGGTGTATTTGGGAGCAGGAATAATTTCATCTCATTTTTAAAAATTTACTAGATATTATTCATTCTATTATTTATTCATCTTTTAAAAATTATAAAGTATTCATTTCAAATTCATCTGCAGCAGGAATTCTTTTTACTTTGTGAATCCTGTCAGGGCTTCATTCCATCCATTGAGAACTGTTAGCATAATAGAATTTACCTCACCATACTCTGGCATTGTGAAAAGGCAGCAGAACTCCTCTTTGTTTGGTTATTAAATGAATCATATCTTTTTCTTACTGTACGAGGAATTTTCTCCATGTGCTTTGTCAAGCATTTTGACTTTTTAGAATTGACTTAATTAATGAAAACATTTTTCATTAAAAAATTATCTTTCTCTTTACAAAGTACGACAGCATTTGTATTCTACCAATTCTAACAGCCCACTTTCCTCATGTGAAAATCTAGTCGAGGCCTTTACGATGTATTATTCTAAGGAAGCATCTATGTTTTTGCTTATTTGTTTTGTTTTTCTAATAGAATGTGAATATTTAGCTTCAGATGTTACCTCATGGTTTTTGTACTCTTGCTATTGAAAGGAGCCACCTCCTTCTTAGCTTCTTGTTCATAAATTATGTTCTTATGACTTATTTCACACATAGCCAGAATGGAGATCATGAAATTAAGAAGGTAGAGAAATATCTCTCATTCCATTGGCAGAAATCTGTGATTCAAAAGTTAACAACATTCTGTGTCTTCTTGTAGGCGATTTTTTTCAGGCTTATCACTTATCAGCTTACATGCAGGTCAAAATCAGCCCTGAATGTAACTTGTTCAGGAAATGGAAACCATCTTTTTATCTGTTTGTTTCTCAGAGTGTAGCTAAACTCTGCTACTGATGCTTGTATTGGTTCTGAAATTCAATATTTTCTTAAGAGTCAGTGTCTGTTATGATGTTCTCTTATCAAGATTTTCCAATGGGGTGAAACTTTAATGAGTCCTTTCTTGTCATTTAAATATTTGAAAATTTTGGTTTAATAAAATATTTAAATTTGATGGCTTTAGGATTCCTTTCCTTGTTACAGGGCACAAAATAGTAATTAATATTTTATATACATATGATAAGATCATGTTGCCACTAGGGCTGTCCAGTTAGGCCACTGAAACAGCTTCCTAACTACTGCCATCAAAAAGAGCTTTAATTAAAATGTTTTAAATAAAGAGCATTATTTTGTATAGCTATACCCCAGTGAGGCCATCAACCAATATTTGTATAACTTGATGCCCCTCCCCTAAGATTTTAGTTAGTATAAATCATGGTCACCTGTACAGCAAGACACTTCATCCAATCATGTTGGTGTTTATTATTTGACCAGGTGATCTTGGAGGGTGCATAAAACTAGTGATACTTAAAACTGGGCATTGTGTGAGTGATTTACTGGGGTATTTGACTGTACTTTGTTTCCAAACTAAAATTACTGTGACAAGGCTTTCCTGCCAGGGTCTATTCATACCAAACGGTCGCTGCTTCAGACAGACTCCCCGGAGATTCCTGTTAAAAATGCATACTCCTTGATACCACCCGCAATACACTATTTTAGTCTGGGATGATAGCAAAGATTCTGAGTTAGCTGGTCTAGACCAGCATTCCACCATTGATTTAAGACTTGGAACTCGAAGAGTTCCAAAAACTCACCTATCTGATTTAGAGCAGATGCCATTACATCTTGAGGAGAATATTTGTAGTCTATGGGTCTCTCTGCCCATTTCTGATGGGGCTTCTTTGCTTGCTTCTGACTGGAGTGGACAGCATTTTATTCAAGTCATTCTCCTCATTTGGCTTCTTAATGCTTAGAAAATGTTAATACCATCCTAGTTTCATAGGGGCTAAATTCTATGGCTCTTTTCTTTGCTGGTAACATAGCTTCATTCCAAGCTCTTGTTGAGATTCAGACATATTCTCTCAGTTACAAATTTTTAACTAGTATTTGATAGCAAGAAAGTTCTAAGCCAAAGAACCACCACCAGATGGTGTCAGTTGGGACTTACTTATAAATGGATTTCCAAATGGCCTTTTACAGACTGACTGGAAGTAATTACAAAAACTTATGGAACTCACTGCAGTTCTTTGCATATGAAAATCTATGACAGAAAATATTTTTGAAGAATATTTAGAATTAAGCAGTCTTTTTATTCTCTGGCTACTTTAAGACCTATCCTTATATAATCCCTAAGTAGAGCTGTATCCTCTTATTGCATTGTATATAAGTGTGTGTGTGTATGTAGGAGGGTGTGTGTGTGTGTATACCATCACTTTAGTATGATGATAACCTTCATTGAGAACCATTCCAAAAAAGATTATTAAAAACATGTCATTACATTTACTTAAATGTGTTGAAGACATTGTTCATAGATTCTAAGTTTATATGAAGGAATATATGAAAAGAAATTTCTGCCTCAACTTAGTACCAATAATACTTGTATTTTTCTTGCTTTCATCTTAATAACATTGTACAATATGCTAGTTTTTCAAATTGCACTAACTGTTCAAATCACCTGCTAGAAGGATTCGGGGAGATGTGTAACCTTTTCAATCCCACCTTTGCAAGTATATATGACATCATGGCAAACATTGTATATACTCATCTCTGTCTGGCTTCACTTTATTTTCCTATCTTCCTTCCCTATTTGCTCTGTTTCCTGAATTTTAATTTGTTAATTGCATCTTGTAGTTAAATAATTTTAGAACAAATAAATAAAAGTAAGTATGTTTGCACAAAAAGCAACAGTACTTGGAAAAATTTAGAGATAAAAGTTAAGCAAAGCTGAAAACTAGCTGCAGATACATTTAAACTTACATCATTTTAGCAAATTATTTCTTTTAAAAAATTTACTGACCCATATGACAGAGAAAGGACTTGAACTTAAAAAATGTGGATAAGGAACAAATGCAGATTTGTTCTCCCAGGCTGTGGCTTCTGTGGAAGAGATTGTGCTCACTCCAAATTCCACTGAAGACTGGAAAAGTTGGTTTTGCCCATGTCACGACTGAAGCGTGACCATCCCCATTTGATATATCGCAAGACTCCGCAGATGAAATTTGGAAACCCTCTATACCACAACGTACCACATGAATAATTGTTATTCACAAAAGTCTCCCAGCAAGGATTTTTCAAATCCTAATGAACATCTCAGTTATGATTTTCTTACGAATAAAAAAGTAATAATTTTTCAAGAAGTATAAATAATTGTCCTCTCAAAATTATTCAGTCAGTAACTTACTAGATATCCTTTCAGAACCTTGCAGTACAAGTTTGCTTCTCAATTAATTATAGTTCTGGGTCTTTTGATTTGGACATGCTTTTCCCTATTACGATATAAGTTATTTGTAGGTGGGAAATGTACTACATTCATGAGATTTGTTAGCCAGGCTCTGGACCTGAGCACCTCGCAAGATGTAGGCCCTCAATAGACCTTAGTTGCCTAAATCAATAAATGAAGGAGCCCCTATTCAGGGTTGACTTTATTTCACTGAATTTGAAAATGTATTAGGACCAATATGAGATTTTGTAAATAAAGAAAGAAATAATGGAGTGTTTACTACTCACCTACATGCTCACTAAGAAGGAACATACAGATCAAAGTACTAAATCTCTGCCCACATTAAGCTAAACTTTTGTGCAGAAGAATGAAAACAAAGTTTAGAAAATCAATATTTAAGTGCTAGAAATTAGACAAGATAAAACTTCTGGCTCTGCCTGGAGGAAGGTGGTTTTTCCAGAAGTTTAAAGGCAGAGATGAGGAAGGCCATTCTGGGCAGAAGGGACAGACCCACCAAGGGATGGGTTGTGGAACAGAGTGACTCCTTCAAGGAACAGCACATAATTTATTTAAAGGGAAAATCAAGGCCCGTGGTGGGCAATGTCACTGCACAGGAGGGAAAGGATAGGTAGTAGAACACATTTTATAATATTCAAGGAAATTCCAAACTTGCGTTATGCAACGGGGGACAATTTAGGCATCCTATCCAGAGGAGTGACATGGTTACATTTGTGTCCTGAAAAGTACATTAATAGCTCTGTAATTGGTGAATTTGAAAGTTGTAAGTTGTAAGTTTAGATCTCAGATGGGTTTTTATAAACATGTTCATCGTCAAGAAACTCAATTTGGAACTAAACCAAGGCAGTAGCAATAGGGCTGGAAAATAAACACTAGATTTCATATCTAGGCGAAGATTTGGGAAACAAGAGAGGTCACACTGTTTAACTTCTATTTACAATGGATCCCAGCCACCAGCCACTTTAACAGAGGTGCCATTCCAGTAGCTGAGAGTACTAGGTGCTTTAGATGCATTTGTGAATTCGTTCTCCCCTTCTTAACACACTGTTTTTCTTTCTGTGTGGGGGTTGATGAGGGAGGTTGGGTTAGGATCACACATAGAAACTCACTTCTTGAGCTATATTCTTTCTCTTTTCCACCCAACCAACAACTCCCACCTCCTCCTTCTGGCATATATTGCCTGAGGCTCTCCAACACTGCTGCCAATTTGCTAGTCTTAGAGCCAAGAACCTGCCACCACCTGGCCCACCGCAGCCTGCTCTGCTAGCTGCTGCCCTGTCAATGGTGGCCTTGTATACAAGTGTGGGCTCTGAAGGGTTCTGTTCTCTCTCCTTCTCTGAGTGTGTGTTTTTGCATATCTACTGTCACTAGGAGAAAGCAGGCCACACTTTCTCCTCTCAGGTTAAACCTATCCAAGGGTGTCTCATAGTAAAACTTGTCTCAGGTCCAAGTCTCAGAAGCTCTCTAGTGGTACAGCTTATGCTTGGGTTGCTACTTCTTAAGGGACACCTTTCTTGTCCATAGAGATTTTAACATCTCACTGTAGCAGTCCAACTCTTTAGTTCCTCAGACCTTCTTGAATTCTGTGCCTGGCCGGCAGCAGAAGTTAGGAGGGTCTGTGGGTTCCAAATCCAGAATGTGTCAAACCAAAAGGTGACATTTTGGGACATTCATTGAGTCAAAGGTAATATTTCCCAGGAAGACAGTTTAAAAAGTATTTAAACTAAAATGACAAACTGAGATCTCAAAACAGGAAACAATGGAAGTGACAGAAATAGGCTAAGCAGCAGATCTTGACATAAACATTCCCCTAAGCATATGCATTAACAGAGTCAAATAAAAATTGATTACTTATTAGATAGGATTAGTGTTAGCTGCAGAAAACAGAAGTTCAAATGAGTGACTTACAGAAGCTCAAGTTTACTTGTTTTTCACTTACGTGCAATCTAACAGGGGTGGGGGAGGACTGGCATGTGGGCTTCACAGTCTTCAGGGTGCCAGGCTTCTGTGTTTCTGTCCCAATGAGTAGATTAAGAAAATGTGGTATATGTATACCATGGAGTTCTACTCAGCCACAAAAAACAATGGTGATCTAGCACCACTTGTATTATCCTGGGTAGATCTGGAACGCATTCTACTCAGTGGAGTACCACAAGAATGGAAAAGCAAGCACCACATGTACTCACCAGAAAATTCATATTAACTGATCGACACTTATGTGTGCATATGGTAGTAACATTCATCAGGTGTTGGGCAGATGTGGGAGGATGAGGGGATGGGTATATTCACACGTAATGGCTGCGGTGTGCATCGTCTGGGGAATGGACACATTTGAACCTCTGAATCAGGTGGGGCAAAAGCAATATATGTAAGCTAAACATTTGTACCCCTATGATATGCTGGAAAAAAAAGAAATAGGTCATCATAAAATGACTTAGAAAGCATAAAAGCAACTATGTTTTATTATAGTAAAAATGAGTAGGTTGAATGGTCCTATTAAAACTAATTCCAGCCATATATTGTTTATAAGAAGTATATTTAAAGTGATAAGGAAAAATTAAAACTAAAATTATGGACAAAGATATCCCAGAAAAGTGCAAGCAAAAATAAAGTAATATACTGTTATTATTAGATAAAATAAAATTTAAAGTGAAAATATGACAAACAGAAACATTAAATAAATGTAAATGTACAACCATGGTCACAAACCTTTAAGGACTTGAAATTATATTGACAAAACACAGACAGCATAAAAATAAAAAGCTTCATAAATGCAAAATATTAGGCAACATTAATATATTTATTGCAGAAAATAATATATCAAACTAAAATAAGAATATCTGTCTATCTTATGTATATTATTACACTTTGTAGCCTACAAAATAAGAATATAAATTCTATTTTAAAATATTGGACATTTTATCCAACATTAATATTTTGGCCACTCAGAAAACCTTAATAAAGCTAAGATAGTAAATCTATTATGAGCCAATTTAATAATAATTTAATAACATGAAGTATAAATGGAGGCAGGATCATACAGTGATTATGAACATAAACTCTACAGTTAGCCTAGTTTTGTGATCTAGGCAAGTTACTTACTTTGTATCTGCCTCAGTTTAATCATCAATAATATTTACATAATAATAGTTTCTACATCAGAGGGGTTTTTTGAGGAATAAATGAGTCACCATATATCAAGCACTTAGAACCATGGTTGGTGTATAGTGTGTGTATACATATATATATATATATATAATGTTAGTATAAATAAATGTCATCCTAAAATGTTAAGACCATGATCTTGAATAATACTTGATTTAGAATAAAATCTAACTAAAATGACACTATTAATTCAAAAATAACAAAAAAGACTTCAAACACAATAGATGGAATACAGCTATAACTCTAAAGAAAAAAAATTGAAGTATTAAATGTACTTATTTTTTTTAAATGATGACAATAAATGAGCTACCAATAGACTTTTAGGAATTAAGTGTTTTTGGAATTAAGTCAGAAAATAAGAGAAATTTCTGTTAGCAGAGGCCAAATTTTCTGTTAATAGGAAAGAGTTGTGAAATGATATTTTTCAAAAAAGTGGTAAATGTTTGCAATAGCCATCTTGGAGATGGGGAATATTTCTAACTAGTTGAGAAAGTACTGTTGAGCAGTGTCAAAAACCCTGGCTAAGAATAGAAATTGAAACAATAGTGACAGTAATGTCAGTATCCGTGGGGCATTGGTTCCAGGACTCCGTGTTGATACCAAAATCAACAAATGCTCAGGCCCCTTATATAAAATGATATCATATTTGCATATAACCTACACTCATATTCTTTTAAGGGAAGTATCACAAGAATGGAAAAACAAACACCACATGTACTCGCAACTAGATTGGAACTAAATGATCGACACTTACGTGCACATATGGTAGTACAATTCAATGGAAATTAAGCAGGTGGGAGGGGAGAGGAGGGGATAGGTAAATTCACAGCTAATGGGTACAATGCACACTAACTGGGTGATGGACAAACTTATAACTTTGACTCAAACTGTACAAAAGCAATTCATGTAAACAAAATATTTATACTCCTGTAATATTCTGAAATAAAATGAATAAATAAATAAGAAATTACATAGAGATTATGTTCAAGGGATTCCAGTGGTTCAAGTTTCACAATTCAGGCACCAGGTAAGTGATATAGAAGCTTTTAAGATCATCCCTCTGAAATAATTGTCTGACTGCAACCTCTGAAGAGGCCCTGAGCCAAACCATACAGCCAAGCCACTCCCAAATTCCAGACCCAAAGACGCCATGAGCAATAGTGAACAATTATTATTGCTTTAAGACACTAAGTTTTGGAGGCGATTTGTATATAGCAACAGATTAAAAGAAAAACTGATGAATGGGAAACATGGAGAGAAATGCAAAGTAGACTAAAATGTGGAAGAATAAAAGGAGAGGAAAATAATACTCTGCAAAAGAAGACAACAGAATGGCTGTCAAAAGGAAAGTTGTTCTAAACATCTTAATGAATAAAAGATCAGATTACATTGGAAAGCACTGGCATTCAAAAACCATCGATCCTAGATTCTATTTGTAGTAATTCAACTATTAGGAAATTATGTATTGGAAATAAACTTTGCATCAACAAAAATGTCAAATTTATTTAGAAATCTATAGTAGTAGGCAGAGAACAAAAGCAATAGGAAAAATTTTTAAGGTGATTCCATCAATTACACAAAGTCCTTTACAGGAAAGGATTAAAGAAATTAAAGTGAAGATACAGTGATCTACTTAAAATGATATAAATATTAGCAGTTCCAGTAAAAGCAGCAGGCAGATTTAGAATATGGACGAGAAAGAAAAACTAGAAATAACACCACAACAGGGGAGAAGAAAGCTAACCTGGGGCAGGAGCTTCTAATTTAGAGACAGATGACAGCAACCGCCAAAGCGAAATTATAAATGTGACTCACAAACTCATTTGATTATTATTTACAGTCATAATAGTGCTTCAAGCATAGAACACATATAATCTAATATCTCTAGTATCTCTCTATTGACCTCATATTCCTTTCCAAATACTGCCTCATTTCTCTGCTTCTCTTTGTAGCAAAATCCCTTGAAAGAGGAAATACCTGGCATCAGAAATTTCTCTGCTTCCCTTTTATTCTGAATCCACTCCATCTAGATTTTTGCGCCCCCAAATCCCACAAATATATCTTATTACTATTATGGTCACCAGTGATGTCCACTTTGCTAAATCAATACTCCATCCTCATTTTGAGTTACTAGTAATTGATTATTCCTTTCTCCTTGAAACATTTTCCTTACTTGGCTTCTAGGATGCCCTGTTTTCATGGATTTCCCTTCACTTCATTGGCCATTTCTTCCTATTTCTTCTTCATCTTCCTGATCTCATATTTTAGTGTGCCCCAAGAGACTGAACCAGCCTCCCAACTGCATTTCCTACTTTCATCTTACTTCTCCATAGTCTATTCTCCATACAACAGCAATAAGGGTCACTTAAAAAATGTAAACCAAATTCTATTACTACTCTACTCAATACTATCCAGTGGCTCCTTATTTTATTCAAGTAAAGAATCAAAGTCCTTAGTATAGGCCTACAAATTCCTGCACGATCTGGCCCCACAAGCCCTCTGACCTCACGTCCTATCTTCTCCTTGTCCATTCTGCCCAGCCACAGTGGCCCAGTAGCTGGTCTGTGAACACACTAAGCTCAAACTGAATCTCAAGGCTTTGCAATTGATCTTTTCTCTACCTGGAATCTCTCTTCACTTATTCTGAGTGTCTTGTCCTTGTACATGCCTTACTTATACATCCGATATAAACAGTAATTCTTTCCCCTGCAACTCCAGTATTTCGTATCTCCTTTGTCCTGCTCTGTGTTTCTTCTTAGACTTACAGATACCTGATGTAGATGGTATCAATTTTTTATCTATTTTTGTTTATATTCCCCAGCTACAATATAAACTATAAAAGAGAAGCTATGTCTCTTTCATTACCTATCTCTATGACAAGAGCTGGGCTGGAATGTAATACGTGCTCAATTTATTTATTTTATAAAGGAATGACTTTTAGACTGAATAAAATTGAAAACACCTCCATAATAGATCACTAGGTAGACATAAACATGGCAGTTTTGTCATTTACATATGGACATGGAAAGATGTTCACCAGAGATTGTAAATAGAACAAACTGGATTGTAGAATATAATGTAGACTGCAGTCTTATAATAATAAAAGGTACATGATACACACTTATAAATATGTCTGGAGCAAGTTTGTAAGATATACATCAAATTTTAATATTATTTATCTTTGGGGGTGAAATTACATATTATTATTTTATTGTTTATAATTTCCTATATTTTCTGAATTTTTAACAATGGTTATAGGTTACTTACAGAATCACAAAAGACTCTTGATTAATTTCAACAATAAAAATGTGCTTTATGGATAAAATGCTTATATACCCTTCATGAAATTTAAATCCTTTGAACTTCTGTCTTAACATGGTTTGGGTTTGGTTTTTAAAGTTATTAATACCTTATATTCAAAAGGTAAAAGTAGAATTTTTAAATGTAGAATTTTGATGGGAATTGTCAGCTGGACACTCAGAGTAGATACTAACTTTCACCAAGTCTTTTTTCAAATAATTTTCATTTATGATTTATGACTAATTCTGTACTAAGTATGCTTTCAAAATTGCATATAAGGTGCATATGTATGTATGCATACATGTCAAAACCCTAAGAAAGGTAGCCAAATGTTAACATTAGTTACACAAAAGTAGTAGAATAATGGTGATTTGTTTTTTATTTTCTTGATTTTGCAAAAAAACATAAGTAACAGGTGCTATTAACTTTTTAATGTACAAATGTGTATACATATATGATAACAATGATGCTTTAAAAACATAACAAATAAATATAAATTAAAAAGTTAATTTTTCTTTTTATTTTTTTAAGAACCCTTGATAAGTGAGTTTTATATTTTAATGTGTATTCATGTGACTAATTTGCATCCTTTTCCTTAAGCTTGAATAATTCCCTTTAACATTTCTTGTTAAGCAACTTAATAGGTGATAAACTCTTAGCTTTTGTTTGTCTGAGAAAGTCTTTGTCATTCCTTCATTTTTGAAAGATGGATTAGGTATAGTATTCTTGGTTGGCATTTTTTTCTTTAAAAATTTTGAATATGTAATCCCACTCCCTTCTTTGGATCTTCAAGGTTTCTGTGAAGAAATCTACTGATAGTTTTATGGTGATTCCCTTATATGTGACTATTTGCTTTTCCCTTGCTGCTTTGTGCACTCTGTCTTTACCTTTTGACAATTTGACCATCATGTGCCTTGGTGTGGGTCACTGGATTCATTTTATTTAGTGTCCTTTGGGATTCTTGGATCTAGCTTTCTATTTTTTCCCCATGATTGGAAAGGTGTTTGCCATTATTTCTTTGAATATTTTTTTTTGTCCTTTATCTCTTTCTTCTTCTTGCATGCCTAAAGTGTGTACATTGTTCTGCTTAATGATGTCACATAAATTTCTTAAGCTATCTTAATTCTTTTTATTATTTTTTCTTTTTAATCCTCACACTGGATGAATTCCAGTGACTTGTCTTTGAGTTCACTAATCCTTTCTTCTGCTTAATCTAGTCTGCTGGTGTAACATGTATTGATTTTTCCAGTTCAGTTATAGTATTCTTCAGCTCTATGATTTCTGTTTGGCATTTGTATATACTTTCTCTTTGTTTAAAGTTGTTATTTTGTTCTTGCATTGCACTCCTGACCTGAGTGAGCATCATTATGACCATTATTTTTAATTCCCTATTGGGTAAATCACATATCTTCAATTCACTTGAGTCAGTTTATGTAGATTTATCTTGTTCTTTTATAGGTGTGTGTGTGTGTGTGTTTTCCAGTTTCTTATATCCTCATGTTGAAGCTAAGCACAGAAGTTATTCTTCCGTTCTCTCTGCACTAAGCTGGGAGAGGCTCTGTGGCAAATGCCTGTGGTCATATTCAGGTGGCATCCTCTGATCCCGGAAAGATAGCTGTTGGAAGTTTGTGTTGGTCCATTGTATGTCCACCTCTTTGTTTTCTGTGTTCTAGAGAAAGTCAGAAATGCAAAATTCATTGATTCTCAGAGCTAGATACAATCCCTTGGGTGGAGTTATAGAGGTTGTGGAACTCAACTTGTGAATAAATTCCTTTCAGTAAGATTAGATTGACCTGGATTTATCACTGGGGGAAGTTAGAGAAAAGGCTCAGGATGTGCCGAGTTCCAGCTCAGGCTGCCTGAGGTCATCTATTTGTCTGCCTTGTAAGCTCCCTGATGCAAATTAATTAAAGGCCAGGCCACTGGAAGAGTGTATAGTAAATCCCTTCTGGAGAGAAAATAGGAGCTTTGCACTTCAGCTCCTTTCTCACTGTTCCCAGGGGATGACACCTCTGAAAGTGTCTGCACCCCTGTTTAAAACCACCTCTTTGTTCTGTAATCCTGGGAGGTTCACATATGCCTAATGTCTTTTGCTCCCAGAACTAGGAGTTTTGGGATACAGTCTCTCAGGTGGATGCTGTAAAAGTCTAGGTAGTTGATGAGTGGACAAACTCCATCCTGGGAAAATTTGTAGACCTGGAGTTATCGCTGGGGCAAACTGGAGGGAAAGCTCAGGAATTGCCAAGCTGCTGCCTAGGCTGCCAGAGGGCTAAGTTTTGACTTCCCCCTTAACACACCAATGCATATTAATCAGAAATCAGGCTGTCAAATAGCCACAGGAACAGTGTGCTATAAACCCCTTCCAGGCAGAAACAGACTGGCCTTTTGAGCCCTTTCTCTGCACTAATCCAGGGGGATGAAGTCCCTGACGGTGTTTGCACACCCATAAAAAACTGCCACTATTTCCTGTGGTCCAGGGAGACTTGGGTATGCCTAATCCTCTCTGCTCCCAAGCTTGTTAATTAAGAGCTAAAGCACAGGGCACCTTAGAGTTAGGGCACTATTTGTGAGATCTAACCCTCCTCTCTGCAGGGATAATCTTGGTGTTGGGAACTCCTTTTCCTGATTGTATGGTGAAGTATTGGTGGGGGTGTACATGCCTGGGTGTGCATTCAATGTGGATGTTTCCTACTCATTCAATGTGGATGTTTCCTTCATTGCCTGGTCTTGGTGGGTAAGAGTCCCTCAACTGGTTTCTGATTTTCTCTCAGAGGGAATTAATCAGTGAATAAATGTTTATTTGGATGTGGTGTGTTTGTGGATAGAGGGGCTGTCAGAAGCCTCCTATTCCACCATGTTGCCGATACCACTCTTCGTAAAATGATATAAAGAAAATACACCAAATGGTAGCACTAGACATATCTGGGTTCCTTAAATATGAATACTTTCATTTGTTATGTTTTTCAAATGCTATATATAAGTATCAAAATTTTACAGTGGAAAAATTACTTTGAAAAAAGAAAAAGAGATAATTTTAAAAGTATAAATCTGTTTCTGATAGCCTTAACTACATATTATATTAAAAATCTTTGCATGTTACTGCCAAACATCTCTCCCATGGGATGTCCAGAGCCTTTCCCCAGTGCTTCACTAGGAAAACTGGCTTTACAAAATTGACAAGTCTAGAATTCAGCAGGAACATCCACCTTCCCCATTCAGTCTTCTCTCTGAAAGACAATGTCTGCACTGTGGCTGACCACATCTCAAAGGCTACTACATTCTATAATAAAAGGAAGAAAATATGTTAAATTGGAATATTAATGTATGATGCTTTGAGAATATCTGGGAAGAAGTGATTCCTCCTTCATTTAGTTATAACTTTGCTGGATCAGCAGGTACATAACATCTTTTCATAATGATAATGCTGTTTGTAGATAGGAATTTAATTCTTTATATACAAAACCTTCCATTGCACACTTTTTTTGCAGGTTAGGCACATGATATGACCCTTATGATGAGCTCAATTATAAATTATGTTCTATTATAAAAGTGTTTAAATTGTTTGTGTCAAAGCAAAGGATATTGCTAGTACATTAGAGTGTTTTTCAAGAACTTGAAAGAAAGATTATCTAATGAAACCCAAACTATAAAATCAACAAAACACAACCATGGAGAAATGTTTAATTTTAACTGAAAGAGGGTAGCACTATCTCCAGCCAATTGGGCTAATATGATTGAGTTTATTAATTTATCCAAAGAAAGCAAGAATGGGGCATATACCTCATTATCATGAAGAATGACATATGGGGCTTACCCTAACCCAATGCTGTTATATATTCAAATTATATAGAATTAATTATGGAAGCAATCCCCCTTAATCTAAATTCTTTTTCACCCATCCTTTTTCCTGCTTACATGCCTATATGAGGAAAATATACTAGCTAGCAGTTTATTTTTATAAATAAATTGGCAATGTTATTTACATTTCCATTTCTATGATCTTTTTTAATATTAGTGAAGCTGTAAAGGATTATTCCATTCTTGGTTTTCTATTAGATTGAGAGCCAGACCTTTTACAACAATAATCCTCCAAGGCAATGTTATGTTTTAGAGCAGTTTTGATCCTCTTGGAGAGAGCCAGCCTATCTTGCCTAACGACAACATGGACTGTAGAAACTGCTGTTGAATCCTAATTTTTAACTTTGTTAATGGATGCAATTATATTGTATATAGAGCATTGAATCATGACTCAATTCCCTTGATAAATGGCAACAACCAACACCACGTCACACAAACCAGAAGTAAAGACTCATACCGGAATCCTCCTTTTCTCCAATCCCTTCCCCGTCTCAAATGGTCACTAGATCCTGTAAATTTGAAATCCTTAAATATTTGAATCTACTATTTTCTCTCCATTGCCATTACTTCTTAGTTCAGCCTTACCATGTTTTTCCTAAACTACTGACATAGCCTCACAACTGGTAATTATCTTTATTTCCAAACCATCTTCTATAGCGTCGCTCAAGCAATTTTTCAAAACCCCAATCTAGTTACTTTCTGTTGAAACTCACCAACAGCCTCCCTCTTGTCTGTTGGGTAAACTCCAGTCTCCTTGGTAAGGCATAAAAGGCCACTCATAATCCAGTCACTTATCTTTCCCTCCGCATCCCCTGTAAGTCTCAGTAGTATTAATCCATGTGAAGTCCTCAGAACACACATCAGGGTCTTATCTCCATGCAGTGTCTCAGGTTCTCCCAATCCTGGCTTCCCTCTTCCCCTGCCAATGGTCACCTCCTCCCATCAGTTTGTTAATGTGGAACTCAGTGGGCAATTCATGGTGAGGTTATTAATTTTACACTATCATATTGGCATATTATTTTTTTCTGGCGAGGACCTCTAGTGAAAAACAGTAAGAGTCTTTCATTTCTCCAAAAATTACTACATGTTGTCTTTATTACTCAGACTTAGAATCTTGTTTACAGGTCTTATAGCCAAGCATTCACCACCAGATAAATATATTCTGTCTAGAGGTGTCAATTTTTGATTGATTCTAAATCTGAGGCTGATCAGACTTTATTTCTCTCCTTCAGAAAAGAACATGTTACAAAAGTTGTAAGTAGACAGATATAGGAATAATGCCAGGGTGGTTGGCAGAGAGTCACATGTCATTAAACACAAAGTTTAAACAACTTTATGTTCCAAAAAAAAAGTCTTCTAATATATGGATTTTTTTCCATGCATTTATCACAGGATCTTTTTCAACATTTTTTTTTTCTTTCTTTTTTTGTATGTAGTTTTATCTGCATCCTGGTTTACCTGACCCATGAAACTTGGGACAATGCCTCATTTTTGCAGTCTTGGATGCAAGAAGCTTTCAGTAAATACTGAATTTCTTTTGTCCATGTGTGTGGTCTGGTACATTTCATTTAACTGTCATGAGAATAATTCTTTACCTGAAAAAAAAATTTAAAGCGATTAATAAGATCAGGGAATTTTGAAAAGAAATTCTAGAGCCTGTGGATGCCTGTGGGGCAGCTGTGGTTGGTGATGGCAAAGCCCAATGTGCACAGCTTGTGGCTTCTCACTTATATTTCTACCAGAGCAGCTCCACTTTCTAATGTTACATTTATTTACAGCATTTATTTGAAGCATAGGATATCGTTTAAATCAGGCACACATTACCAGTGGAAACTATTGAAACTGATGATTTTATCATTCCCTCTCACCTCTAAAATGTCCTGATTTGATAGCAACTTCATTTAAATAAATAATTGAGAGTATTGTTTTCATTGAGATTAAATTGGATTTTATTAATCCGAGGTGTCTAAATTTGCTTGGGGCAAAATTGTGTTCTCTTTTTACTAAATTCATTGAAATGTAATGTTTCCTGTGCTACCTTTGTCACCAATAGAAATTACAGATATTTTTATATGACATTGCATTTGTGGAAGACATCTCAAATTAGGATCTATGATTGTTAGTCCACTGAAACTACAGTATTATTAGACCTATTTATATCTTGATATTTATTCCCTTAATAAAGAATTGCATATATTACTTTATCACAAATTTATTTTAAAAATATTTTGATAACTATATTTTAATATAATTAATGTCCTTCATAATGCTTTTTAAAATTTTATGCCTTTAAAATATTCTGAGGCGGGGTCTATAGAGAAAGAGACTGATGACACACTGTGCATGCTTTAGATAGCATTACAGCTGATGATTATTATTCTACTTGGCATTAGCAATTATATGGCCCTGGTGCTTTCTACACCTGTAAGCTATAGACCTCAGCAGGTGTACTTGTTTGGCAGAGATTATCATCATTCACCTGAATGTGTCTTACATTCAGGTTTCATATATCACTGCATTCTAGAAAGTTATATGTCATCTCCCTTTAATCTAAAATTGTGTTCTGTTATTCTTTTTCTCTGTTTTGTACATTTATTTTGCTGTGATTGCCCTACTCAAACTCAGTGTTTGGATGCTTTACTGAGCATGTTGTTTATGCTGGCCCAAGATCTCGTCACCTGCTTCTTCTAATACTGTGATTTTCCTTGACGATGCATCTCTTCTGCACCATCAGTTCTTGTGCTGTGAATAGGGTCAACTCCACCTGCAACCTACATCTCTGTTGCTGGACATGGGCTCAGTTCCCCTGGGCAAGATTGATGGGCACTTGACACATCTCAAATTGATGTGACTTAATTCCGTAATTTTAATAGGAAAAGAGTCACTCTTCCCCCTCTGGTTTCTAAGAGAGAAGAATGTTTGCCAAGGACTTGACATCCATCTTCCCACCAAAAGAAAAGAACCTGTCTGGAGTGGAGCTGAAGAAGAGGAAAGCATCTAAGAGATAGGAGGAAAAAAAGAAAACAACTCAAACCCTTGTCAAACATCCTCTGAAGAAATGATTTACAACAGGCCTGAAATTCATTCTTCACCTGGACTCCTCAAACTACGGGAGTTACCAACACTGAATCTAGTGTAAGTCTTTTTAATTTGGCTTATCCCCAAAAGAACAATTATCTTGGTATGGGTTATAAAACAAATTGAGTGACTCAGTCTCTTTAAAAGAAAAAAATTGATTAATTTTGTGATATAATTATTTTTGTTAAATAATAATGAAGTCATGTGTACAATATAATCATTTCTTCATCTCTGTGATATAATCCCCCGTATACATACTTTATATTACAGCAAGCATGGATACAATCGACCTCTTTTAAAGAGGAGTGAGTAACTTTTGGTGTTAAGTCATTTGTCTAGGTCTATAGAGAAAAATAGTGTTATAATTTTGGTTTTTTGGACTCCAGAGTCTGTGCTTTTTCCATTATGCATTCTGAAAACAGAATACATTATAACTTCTCTACTAGTATAAAACAAGCATCAGCAATATGTAATCAAAAACTCTTTTTAATTGTGTAACTGTGCAAGTATGCTCCTCTCTCCCATTCTTATCTTTTTAAAGTATTTTTGCCAAAGCAGCATTTCATATTTCCTAAGCATCCATTACAGAAAGGTCGCAGGGTGATTTAAAAACAGAAGCCCCGCAACACCCCAAGGGAGACGATGTGCTATAAGCTTATGTGGAAGAGCATAATCAAAGGAAGACATGAGACGAATAATGCTCCTCGTTGAAGCTAGGAGAAAAGCAATCGTCAAGTGATGAACACAGAAGTGGGTGATTGCCTTGCCAGTGGAACGGAGAATTTCTGCCTCACTGTGAGGAGTTACTTTTTACACAGTAGCCGTATTTGGAAGATATGAGGAACTATAGGTGAAGTAGCACAATTTTTAAGCATCCTGGGGTTTGTGGCACATGTAATGGAATATTTCTTGTTTGGGAAGATGAGGTATGCCAGGCTAATTCTAGTGAAACTTCGATTTCTCATACATTTTCCTGGGCTGCTTATGCCTTTTCTAGTTTTTCATGTCCTCAGATTACGTGAGATTGCCTTAATGGGGCTAATTAATAAAGTAGGAACTGAGAATACTCAAGTGTCTATGAAAATCTTGGATCCTATTTGGTAGATTTTAGCATTCTAGTTGGAGAAAAAAACTTTTTCATCAATGTGCCGAATATGTATCATACCCCCTTAGTATTTGACTCGTGGGCTTTCTTAGAAGCGTAATGTCCTAATATCCAAGATCAGCGCACTCAGGAGAATAATTGAATTTGAATATAATTAGGAAAGTTTACAGCTCAGAAAAGACTGGTGAGGAAATGATGACACAGGAAACTGACTTGAATTGGTAATGCTCTTAGGAAGCAAAAGTAGAAGCTGAAGCCTTATTCTGGACAGTTTCTGTTAAGAAGGTGGTTGGAGTAAACACATCTGCCTTTCTTCCAGATGAACGGCTCCAAGCTATCCAAAATAACAGTCCTCATTTTCCTGGGTAAGTGAACTGTGCTTCTGGTTTATCTGACTTCATTGTAATACCAATTCTTTGGAAATCAAACGCCATCCCATCTAACTTAAGCTTAATAGGGGCTTATAATATAAAGTACCAATTACGTTACAAATCTATACTTTAATATGGTCTATTACTCTTGCAAAAACGTATGCTCCCTCTGTTAGAGGGAGTGTATGTTCCCTATGTTAGAGTTATTTCTAACTCTATAGAAAATGCATAATGTAATAATTGCATTAATCTTTCAGGTTGCTTCTGTTTTAGTATATAAAGCAATCCAATGACTTTGAGTTATTTATTTGGATTTATGGAATTCACATATGTGCTAGAATCTTTGAGAAATGAAACCTTCCAGAACCTATTTACAAGTTATAAGATGACATATTTCAAATTATTATTTATTTTGTCTGTTCCGCTTTGAAACTAAATAAAAATAATATTAATTCAAACCATCTGATTCACCTAAAGTGTTAATATTTACTAAGTAGGAGTCATTTATTAGAGTACAACAACTTAACACCACAACAAATGGTTCACATTTTGATCAGTTTTTATGAACTAAAGATAAAGTGTGGCTTTATCCCCCTTATACTGGGTCCTATGAGTGTATGGTAGATGTTGATGAAAAAAATATTTTGCAGTTAATATGGAATTCATGAAAATCTAATTGCTAGATGTGTGATTAGAGAAGCTTTTATATCTTCTTCAGGATTTGGTGGAATCTATAAATTGAATTCAGAAAATAGGATACCTGTGATTGCAGCTGGACATTAATAAGCAAAACCAAGATATTTTCTGTTTACTCTAACAGATATTAATGAATAAAAGCATAACCGTGGGCAAGAAAACAAAGAAGGTTCTTCTAAATTATGTTGAACATAAAAAGAGAGTCAAAATAAATCAAGTAAGAAAATTAAGCCACGAAGGAAAGGAAACTTTTATACAGTTTCAATTTTTCTTTGGTTTAAGTAATTGTTCTTCAGTGTTCCAAAATTTTGCTCCTTGTACTTATTTCTAAAATATTTTCTTATTTTTGTATTGATTTATAATATTTCTTTACATCTATATTTTATTATAAAGAGAAATCTAGGAGACTGATTTTTGTAGATCAGGCAGTGATATAACACAAAATACACAAAATATATTACAACCTGATGGCTTCAGTTGAAAAGTCAGTGGCCTAGTTTTGATCTTTTACTTCTAAATTAATCTTGACAATAGATTGCATGAAGGAGGAAAATAACTTCTAACATTGTTAGGATCAAAATTGTACTATTTGACAGTTTGTACCAATATTTTCCATACTGCATTCTTCAGAATACTTGTTCAACATCACCTAAATAGATCTTGTGATGAGAGACATTTCTGTTGCCAAAGAAACATGAAAACAATGAAATTTTAAAACTCAGAGGATTTACTTGGCTAATGAGCCTTATATATCTTTAAGAAGGTAATATAAGGTGCAGCATTCTCCATCTTATTAATTTTAAAATAGAAGCTGTTTTTCACTCAGCATTTCAGAAGAATCTTTGAAAAATCCAGGTTGATTATAGAACCATAGACCATAGTCAGGAATAAAAAAGGCAAATTTTGGAAAGGTAAAGTTGTATTTTTGGTTCTTGTGGGCCAAATCATTGAAACGATTTTTTTAATTGATTCAATATTTTATCTAAATGAAAGATGTAGAAAATTATCTTAAATAATCAATCAAGTGGATTAGGCAACCAAAATTGAAAATGTGAAAGGAAGTGAAACATATTTGGACAAGATATATAGAATTCATAAATGATTACTCTAAGTTATCAGTGACATTTTGATGATATGTCCAGGAGACTATCACAAGTTTTTTGAGACAGATTTTCACAAAATATAATGACCGATGGCACATAAAATGCCAGTTTCTTATAAATTCAGTTTATGACATGAAATCCCTTATTTCAGGGTCTTTGGAAAACTGGATTTGACCAGGTAACTTTGGGCCAGGATTAAAAGAGCCCTCTTTCTGTTTCTCTGGGCTTGCCAACTTACAAGCACAGGAGCTTGGATAGATGAAGTTGTCAATGAACACCTGAAAAAACAGAAAGCTGATATGTCAATTTTCACTCCAGCCCTCAACAAGAAAAATGTGACCAAGCCACACCCATGGGCCTAATCTCCAAATACAGTGCCCCAGCAAGTAGCACTCATGGTCCTATCAGTTGTCTTGGATTCTCTTTAGGAAACAAGGTTTGAAAAGAGGTAAGATAAAAGAAAAGTTTTCAAGACCTTACTTGAAACCTATGACTACATTGTCATAGGTGATTCATAATTAACATCATCTTTTAAAAAATTCAAATGATTTGGCTCTTATTAAGACATAGCTTGAGGTCTCTTGATTATAGTTAATATAACTATTTCTATAATTCAACTGTGAGTCCCATATTTTAATTAATTAATTAAGCTAGTGTCAGTTTGCAGAATCAATTTGACTAGCTTGTATAACATGCTCAGTTAGCATTGCTATTTTCTGTATTGTTTTTAGAAAATTTGCTGCATCATTTTGTCTTTCACTAAAAATAACTTGTAAATACCTGGAAGGTGTTATTTTATATTATATATTATCAGTTATTTATATATGACTCATCTATAAACTATTAATATGTTTGGCATAGGTCAACATATATTTATTGAACACCTATAATGCATCATTGTGTTTGATGATGGAAATACAATTATAAATGACCCTTAATGCCCACCCAGTTAAGCCCTAAAATTTAGTGGTTAATACAAGCACATGAATACACAGACTACAGAGCATAAATTCTATACCTGAGGAATCCTCATAGTTCTAGATAAACAAGTGAGGGGTGTCAAATTCAATTTGGGTGTGGGAAATGAGGGTATAGAATTCAGGGAAAGTTTCCTTAAAAGAGGTAATGACTGTGTTGAGTATTAAAGGACAAGAAGGGTTATTCCTGAAGAAAAAGAAAGGGAATGTTCACCAGGGACAAGACAGTAAATGCTCAGAGGTATAAGACAGCATGGAATATTTGGGAAACTAAATGCTTGAGAACTTCCAAATTGCACACGGGAAGGAATATAAAATCCACTGTATAAGGAACCACCCAAAAGAAATAAACAGAGAAACCACAGGACTGGAATAGTGCATTAGGTAGATAGGAGGGTAAAACGTGGAATTGTCCACAGAGAATGTAGGAAATGAAAACGGAGAAGGTCTGAGGACAGAACCTAGGCTAAAAATACTCTTTAAAAGAAGAGTAAGGGGACCTTGAGAAGAATTCTAGCTATAATCAGAAAACATCAAGTGGATAAATATGAAGAGAACCAGAAGTTTAAGTTGACAAAGAGGGTGTTTCAAGAACAAAAACATCAACAAAATGCCAAATGTTAAAAGTAGGTGAGATAAATCTTAAAAACTATTAAATTTGACATTAAGAATGTGATTAAAGACATTTTGTAAGAGCTGTTTCAATGGAACAATGGTAATAAAAATAACTTATAAGTGGAGGAATGAATGGGCAATGAGAAAGCAAAGGGAACAAATATAAACTAGTCATTTAGGAATCTTGCATGGGAGAAATATAGTTCTATAGCTAGCTAGAGGGGAGGTTAAGATTCATTCCAGCCTTATAGTAGTTTTACCACATCTTATTTTACATAATTCTGCTCTTTATTATTAATAACTTAGATTTGGGGAAAATAGCTGCCAAACTATAATATTACAAACTTGTTTATGTTGTTGTTTTTTAAGCTATGGGACTAAGCTTGGAAAATGAGTACACTTCTCAAACCAGTGATTGCACGTATTTAAGAGAGCAATGTCTAAATGATACAAATGGATGTAAACATGCATGGAAAGTAATGGAGGATGCCTGCAATGATTCAGGTAAAACAAATTGCTAAAATAAACTCAAATAATTTCTTTTTACTAAGATAAAAATAGGATTTGATATTTTCACCATTCTAGGAACTAAATTGGTTTTGCTCTAATACCTTACTCGATCTTGATATTCAATTGATTCACCTTCAATCACTTTTTAGCAAATGTACTTAGGAAAGGATTTTCTTAATTACTAAATGGTCCTGATGTAATGACACTGAAGGAAGTTTTATGCAAGATTTCAAATTTTATTTTATTTTATTTTATTTTTTATAGATGGAGTCTCACTTTGTCACCCAGGCTAGCATGCACTGGCATAATCATAACTCACTGCAGCCTTGAACTCCTGGGCTCAAGAAGTCCTCCTGCCTCAGCCTCCTGAGTAGCTGGGATTATGTGCATGAACCACCACCCCCACCTACTCCAAATTATTTTCTTACTCATCTCACCATGTACACTGCTGCAATTATATTCATGCCTCTCAGAACCATGGCAATACTTTTTTAAATAAAATGTTAATATTTTGTTTATATGTTAGTATGTCAATGATAAAATAGAAAAACAATAAGGTTTGTTATAACAACAGTAGTAATTTACGTGTACATGTATAAAATGCGTTTTATTTTCTTGAAATATATACTTCCATTTCAACTGTACCAGGAACAAGCTAAAACATATTTTTGTTTTTAACTTGTCCTACATTCCAAACATCCATGGGAGGGTCAAGAGGCAAACGATGTGAAGATTAGAGAGTGAGTGGTAGTTGCTTAAATAGAAAAAAGAAGTCCCGAATATTCAAGTAGCTGCATAAATATTGAATGAGAGCGTTATAACAAGAACGTATTCACTAAAATAGAATAAACTGATTATATAGCAGGACATTTCCCTAATAATGTTATGACAAAACTATTCAACAATAGTATTCTAATATAATGACAAGTGTTATTATCTTATATTATGAATATTGTAATACTCTAAATAATCTGATAAACTTTCTGGGATATTCAGTAAGAGAAATTTAAGTGAAAAAATAAAAAACATGTATTCTATGACTTACCCTGTTTCTCCATCCACTTCACAAAGAGTAAGTTCTGTACTGCTCATGACTCTTGCCTATCTTCATGTGATTCCTTTATCTCCCAAAATATATAAAGTGGTGTATATTGGGTTAAGAGGCATGTACTCACCATCAAATTGGTACTGACTGATTAACACTATGGGGCTCAAATGGTGGTGGTGTTCACTAGGGATTCAGGAGGTTGGGGGTAGACCCACATCTGAGAGATATGGTGGGCACTGTGGAGAGGAGGGGCATGCTTGAAAAGTAGTTGGGGAAGGGAATTAGGGGTCTCAATAGGGGGAAGGAAATCCTCCAAAACTGATTTATGTGATTAACTGTACATCTCGGTAAATTCACTAATAATCATTTAATTGTATACTTAAAATGGAGGAAAGGCATGATATGTAAAGTATACTTCAATAAAATGTTGAAAAAAAAAAAAGAAGAAGAAGCCA
>CAUYRT010055921.1:0-26129 GCA_963574885.1 Lepilemur ruficaudatus
AGAAATTAGCTGGACAACTAAAAATATATAGAAAAAATTAGCCAGGCATGGTGGCACATGCCTGTAGTCCCAGCTACTCGGGAGGCTGAGGCAGGAGGATCACTTAAGCTCAGGAGTTTGAGGTTGCTGTGAGCTGGGATCATGCCATGGCACTCTAGCCCGGGCAACAGCGCGAGACTCTGTCTCAAAAAAAAAAAAAAAAAAAAAAAAAGAATTACATTTGTGTGTACTAATATGAAAAAACTCCAAGATATGTTTTTAAAAGAAATAAATTAAGGCGCCATACAGAGTAGAGTGAACTCCTTTTAAGGAGGAGAAGACATACTTGTTTTTGCTTATAATATAATGCAGACTAATAAAAGGGGGACAAGGTTGGTGGGTCAGGTGTGGGAGACTTTTTCACGGCATACTTTTTGATATACATTTGATTTTTAAACCATATGAATGTATAACCTTTTCAGAAAAGAAATAAGCACTGTGTATGGTTAAGACATACTGGATTATTATTCCTAGTTATTTGCTACTTTATAATGGGATTATCCATCCATACCGTTTGCCATATATCTTTTTAGGGCCTCTCACTGTAGACATTGATATTGGGCTTAGCTGTGTGGCTTGCTTTTTTAGCCAATGGACTGTTACTGAACATGATTCAAGCAGAGGCTTTAAATGTACTTGTGTGGTTAGACGGCTCTCTTGCACTTCTGCTACTAGTCATGAGAAGAACACCCGCGTTTAAAGAGAAAAAGAGACACATGGAGCAAATCCGAACCCAGACTGCACTCTTGAGCCAAGCACAACCAACCTTCAATTTAAAGTTTTAGCTCCCCCATGGACCTCTGAACAAGAAAGATGTTTGTTCTTATAAACCACTGAAATTCTGGGATTGCTATGCAATATTATTGCAAAAGAAAACTGACTAATATACTAGACCAATGCTGTCCAATAGAACTTTGCACGTTAGAAATTAAATTTTTCTAGAGATGGAGTCTTGTGATGTTACCCAGGCTGGTCTCAAACTCTTGGCCTCAAGCGATCCTTCTGCCTCAGCCTTGCAACGTGATGGGATTACAGGCATGAGCCACTGTGGTTAGCCAGAATTACTCATTTTTTTAGGTGGTTGCCTTTAAGTCTTTCTGTTTGTTTTTGATATACTGAAATTTCATTACAGTGTATCATAGTATCAGGGTTTTTTTTTAAATACTGCTCTTAACTGTTGTGTTCTTCAGATTGATGGTTTGTGTCTTCTTTGGTCTCTCCCTTCTTTTATTCTGGAACTCATCGTCTTCTTATTCTGTTTTGAATTTCACTTAAATTCTTGTTCATAGTTTTCACATGTTCATATCTCTCTACCCCTTCTGGGTTATTTACTCAGTTATATCTTCTAATTACCTAACTCCCCCTTCAGTGTTATGTATCTATTGATTTTTAAGTATCAATTATTATATTTTTTCAGTTATAAATGCTATTTTTCAAAGAGATTTTATAAATCTAGCTGGTTTTATTTTCAGTGTCTTGTTTCATTTGATCATCTTATATCTTGAGTAATTTGAAAGATATGTTTCATAGTCTCTACAAAGTTATTCTAGTATCTAAAATGCTTGGGAGGATAATACTGTGTTTTTTTGTGTCTGTTGACTCACTATTTTTGTTGATAGGGTCCTCTGATATTTTGTAACTTTTTATAATTAGCTCTTTTCAATGAGTCCTTTTCTGTAACAACCCAATCTAGATTGGGTCAAAGGCACACACCACCAAAGAATTAGAATATATGTTTCTTTCTGATGTTCCAGAAGTATCACTAGCCAGAAACTTATATTTCACATTAATTTCCTGGCTTGGCATTTTTAGAATAGACAGGTAGTTAAATTTGAATTGCAAGCCCATGTGAGGTACAGACTCATGATTACTAATTCTCTTGAAAATTTTGTTTTTTCACACAAAGACCAGGTAAAGTCTGGCAATCATCCCAGTCTTCTTCCTGTGCCGTGGAGAGATTTGTTTTCTTCCACCCTTTCAGTAAGTGATGAAAAGTTCTTAGTACTATTAAGCATTGGTAACCTTTTTGAAAATACGTGAATCTATTTATTTATTGAATGAATTTTATTAAGAACATTCTATATGCCAGCTCTGTGTTAGATAGCAGAGATACAATAGGGAGCAAACAGAGACTATGCCTGCCCTGTGGAGTTTACTATACCTAAAGATTATTGTCATGGATCCATTTATCTTTCCTCCTTTTCTTCTTTTCATCTACTGATTCATTTATTGATTCATCATCCACTGACCTATTCATCTATCATCCATCCTTTCATTCACTGATCCATCTATTCATTGGCTCATCCATCCAACCATTGATCAGTTCCTGAAAGCATCTACCCACTGATCCATCCATCAATCCATCCATCCCCCCACCCATTGACCAAACCTTCTGAATGATCCCAATCCAGTGGCACATTGGGACTTAGAAGGAGGAGGAAGTTGTTTCTAAACCTGAATCTAGGGCTTAGGTGGGGAGCAGGAATCTCTAAAACGCTCCATTTGATTCTGAATTCACCCAGCCTAGCACCTGCTTATGGATAGATATTTGGGGACCACTGTACTAGATTTGAAGCACTGTGAATGCAGGAACTATCTTAGTTTAGCTTTCCCGAAAAGCACACCCCAAAACAAAGATACAGGTGCAGTTAGTTTGTTTTGGAGGTGATCCCTGGAAGTAGAAGTGAGGAATTGGGGAAAGAGAGACTCGGGTAGTTGGGGAAGCCAAATAAATAAAGTGTGCTTTGATGAGCTTGTAGACATCTGAGGTTCAGTCCTGTTGGGGGGCATCCAAGAAACCTTGTGGAATGGACTTTAAATAATCCCACCAGAGGACAGGAGACAGGCATTTATCACCAGTTGGTTGAGTGTTGGGGGTCTGTTACCTCCCCAACAATTCTGATTGTGCTCTCAAGGAATCCTAGAAGGCCCTCAGCGAGATGAGAAAAGAGGTGGAGGCACTGGCTGTAGCTCATGGACCACAGCTTCAGGTAAACTTAGGTGCCTCCAGGGGACATGGGGTGAGGCACTGACAACTACCACAGAGACTATGTCCGTCTTGTTTACTGCTGCATCCCCTGGGCCTAGAATAGTCCACAGCCCAGTATGTGGCCTATAGCCAGTGCTCAGTAAATATTTGGTAAATCCTGTTTACCGGCCACATTGAACCAGGTACTGGATAACACCAATAATTCCTCTAATCCCTTCTAGCTGTCCCTCCTTCCCCAGTCTAGACTCTGTACCATCCTCTCTACAGCATCCTCAATCTTATCACTGTTTCCATTCCACCCCCAGAGAGTTGCCAGGAGCTTTTGGAAATGTAAAGCTCTCTCCACCCCATCCCATGCGTGGCTCTACTGGTGTCTCTGGCCAGAGGCCCTGTCCTCACCTGTCCCCTCCTGAACCTTACAACTGGCAGAGGTGGTGCTCACAGCATCATGTGGAATCAGTTGTAGTCAGACTCTTGAAAAGACTCCATCCAGATCCCCAGGGGCAGAGCTTGCCTGCCTAGCCCAGCAGCACAACCAGGGCCAGGACTAGCATGAGGCAAGTGAGGCATTTGCTTGGGGAGCAGAACTTTAGAGGGTGCAACAACAACAACAACAAAAATTCAGCAAGCAAGATAGTTAACATTGTAATGCAGTGTTTTTAAAAATAAAAATTTATACGTAAGTGAATCATGATATTCAAAATAACATGATGAATAAAATAACAAAATTTGAAACAAGGAAAGAATGGGTATTGGGTTTTATTTCTTTATTTATTTTGCCTCAGACTCCAGTATGGCTCAGCTTAGTGCTGCTACTGCTGTCATGCTATCTGAATGTCACTGTTACTGATCATGCATTCTTAAGAATTTGGGAGGGAAATATACTGATATCTGCAACTTTGGAGTGCATTTTTTTAAAAAGGTGGATTGTTGGAAGGATAGATGGATAGATACTGTGTTATAAAATGTTAATAATTCAGTCTAGGTAGTGGGCATATGTATATATGTTCAGTGTAGAATTCTTTCACCCTTTTTGTATGTTAGAAGTTTTTCATAATATTGAAAAGGAAAAATTTTATAAAAGAGCAAGGGGAAAGACACCCAAGGCTGGCCCTGAGGTCAGACCAGCCCCATAGGTGAATCCCTGGATGTCCAGGGCTGGGCTCCCACCACACCCTCAGGCACTATGAGGATGGAGCCCTTCTAGAGATCTGCACACCCCACCACCACCTTTGACCAAAGCTCTCTCTGGCTTTTGTCCCTCATATCCCTCCCCCCTAATAGCAGGCCTGGATCCCCTCCACTTCCTGGATTGTCCCCACCGAGCCTGTTTGGCTCCTTCCCTCCCTCTGAGGTCCCTAAGTAGGGAACAATCGGTCCCTAAGTGGGGACAATCAGTCCCTGGGATAACTCATATAACAAAACATGTTCAAAAGTATAGCATCCTTCTATGTTTAGGGGGTGGAGGGGACCACCAAAAGCCCACTTTGGAAATGTTGAGGACCTGAAATAAAGCAGTAGAAATAACCAATAATTATCAACTGGGCAGGAGGGTAGAGGAGGCAAGAAGCATTTAGGCTGTTCAGGGAAAGAGTTTACCCAAATTACCAAGAGGGCAGGTAGCTTGCACTCTTACAGCTGGAAGGTGAGGCAGGGAGGTCTTGGGACCCAGTGGTTGCGATCCTGGGTTCCTCTGACCCACGAGGGTCTTGGCAGTTACCTGTGAGTTCCCAAGGCCAGGGGCCAGGTGCACAGACAAACCTCTGGGGCAGATGCAGGTAGTGACAGCTTATCAGAGTGTGCGGCCCCTGGAGCCAGGATGCGTGGTGAGAACCAATGGGAGGCCAGGAAGGGTCAGACCTTCCTCTTCTCAATTCGACCTGCCTTGCCAGGCCTATCTGCTTCCTTGGACTTGTACAAAGAGCCCACTGCGGTGAGAGCTTACGACTTCTTCCTTTCAACTTCTACCCACACACTTGGTGGCGGGGTGGGTGGTTAGGGGTGTGGAGATGGGTCCCATCTGCTCTTGCTCCCCATTTCTCCAGTAGCCTTGACGCAAATCTGGGGATGGGTTTCCTGCTGAGGAGGGTTTAGGGTTCCCCTTGAGGCATCTAGGGAGCTTGTTCTCCCACCTATGCCATCCTCAGGATTTGGGCTTCCCTTCCCCCTCCCCCAGGACACGGGATGCTGCTCGCTGAGCGTAAAACCTGGAGCCAGGCTCAGTGGAGCGGATGCAGGCGAGCCCACGGAGATGGCAGGTGCTGCCAGGAGCCTGCTTGGCATCTCGTTTGTCCTTTTAAGGCCGGGAAGGATAGAGCTGGTGGAACGTGACACTTTCACCTTCCCTTCCACTGTAGAAGTTTGGGCTTCATCTGAAGGCTACAGACTGAGCTTGGAAAGTGCACCCCAGGATTCACAGACCCTCTGAGAAGCCGTGGGAGGTGGGGCAGGAGGTTGAGCAATCAGCACCCACCGGCAGGCCTGGGAGACATCAGTGGTCATAGAGGGACTGGAAACCGAGGACCCTAGGGCTAGTCCCCAATCCTGAACGCACAACAAAGGGGAATTTGAAGGACAGTAGCAGACATCTCAAATGGCCCATTTAAAACGTTAGAGCCTCTGTGGCTGCCAAGGGCACCAAATCCTATCCTCCTCCTCTTCCACTCCTATTGTGTGGCTGCAGACTCAGGGTGACACGAGGTCACCTCTGTTGCAGGTGTCACGGAGCACGCCCACACATTTACCGAGGCTCTCTCAGTGCACAGATATAGCCTCCTCCACCCCACACTCCTATCTTCTCATAGTCTCTCTCTCACATGCCCGTTGCAGCGGGCAGGGGGAAACGCACACCCTACTTGGGTATTCCTGGGGTTCTTTGCCCTGCACCATTCACACCTGGAGAAATCGTTCCAAACGAAGCCTCTGCCTCGGTGGTGGCTTCTCACAGTGAAAGAAGACCCGGGAACAGCCCAGCAGTCCTGCGCTCCTAGCTTGCATCTGGAAAGCCTGACTCTGACCCTTCAACAGTCCTAGGATGGGTGCTCCCACAGACAGCACAGAGGCTGTGATCCCATCGGATCCGTGCAAAAAGGGACTAGATCTTTTGGGTAATTCAGGCAAATAACATTCTCAAACAGGCTCCCCAAGATCAGGGGAGGCTGCGACCTAAATGGCTCCAGGCTTTTAATTCCAAAGAGCCCCAGTTCTCTTTGCTGTGGCTGTGCAAACCCCAGCTTGGACTTAAGGGAGGTTCTCCTAGATCAGAGACGCCCTTGAAGCTGGGTTGGCAGCTGGCCCTGGGGGCCTGGTGAAATACACAACCCCCTGCTGACTTTCTTTATATGTCTCTGTCCAGGCTACAGTCATGCTGTGGATTTCTGCTGGTCCTTCTTTATGGCCTGGCCCCGCCCCCCCCCAGTAGATTGTAAGCTCCAGGAGAGCAGGGGCTGAGTTTGTCCTGGCACCCAACACAGCGGGCTGTGTTCAAATATCTGTTGAACAAACTTGTAGGTTTTTGTATGCAAAAGCTCCCCCCACCCCCGCACCCCCCCAGGATTGCTGGTTGAGATCACCTGCCAAATTCTCAAATGGATCCGCCTGGGGGAAGAGATTCAAAAACAAACTATTCTGGCAGCTGAGGGGACCGCTACTGCATGCTCCTCCTCTGAACACCTGGAGAACCTCCTCTTGGTTCGAACCAACCTCGGAGCTCCTTGGAGCCCTGCTGGAACCCTTTAAACACACCTGCTCTTCCACCTCCTCCTGCTTCACCGGCCAGAGCCGGTTCCCCCGCCGCCCACCGCGAGGGGATCCCGGCTGGTGCGAACGTACAGAACCTACACGAGGCCGCGCACGCCTTTGTTTCTTCTTTATTTGCGGATATAATTATGCACCGCACTCTAAATTAGAGATAGATTTTTTTCTGATAATACATTTCATCTTATTCACCACGAGCACACCACACGCACAGAACAGTTCCACAACCTGATAAATTGCACAAGATGAGTTTGGATTCCTGAAAACCGGCAGGCAAGCTGGCCCCGCCACGGCTTCTCGCCTCCTGGCTTCGTTGAAGGAAAATCGCCCACCCGAAATGGATTTCCTGGTCAGCCTTTTCCGCTGCAGAATTGAACCGTCTCCAGAATAGGAAGCGCTCTTGCTGGAAATGGCTGGACGCTGTAGATTCCGAGCACGGGATGGATGTGAAATGTCCCCCCAAGGTCAAGTTTCCGTGCCTGCGAGCTGCGCCCCTTCTCTCTCCCTTCCCACCCCCCTCGGTGACTGGAACCAAATTGTCAGGGCCCCTCCTGGAAGGACAGAAAAGCCTGCCCACAAATGCGCCCCGCCTCCCCTCCAACCCGGGTGTTGTGGAAAAGAAAGGACAACAGAAACGCAGACGCGGCGGATCATGAATCCCTAATCCCTCCCACCCCCCCCATCCCCGAATAATCAGAAACTAGGAACCAGAGATGTTTAAAGCTTGGCTTCCCAAGCGCGGCGGCAGGGCGCACGAGGCTGGTGGGGGTGGGGTGGGTGGAGGGGGAGCGAGCGCAGGAGCGCGGTAGGGGCTGGCCCCTGCGCCCTAGTCCTCCGCGTTGGTTCGGTAGGCCTCGATGAGGCCCTCGAGGGAGTGCACGAAGCCGGACACGCTGCAGATGCCGCCGATGACGAAGATGGCGACGTCGAAGAAGACTTGGTGCCACAGCAGCTTGCGCCAGAGCAGGCGCAGGTGGAAGAGGCTGGGCAGCAAGAAGCAGAGGCCAGCGCCCGTGAGGCTGCCGGTGAGGCCCATGAGCAGCGCGAAGTGTGGCACGTAGATGGCCATGAGCAGAGTGAAGACGACCAGCGCGCACCGCAGCGTCAGCCCCCACGACTTGAGTCGCCCGTCGCCGCCGTAGCAGGCGGGGAAAAAGGCGCGGCTGCCTTCTTGGAAGAGCGATTTCTCCAGCACCTCGACAGCAGCGAAGAATGGCAGCGGGTAGGACAACAGCGCCTTGGCCACCAGAAAGATGTTGACCACGGCGCGGATGGAGCCGGGCAGGTTATCGGTAATGACCTCCTTGGTCTCGTCGGCCCAGGTGAGGTAGGCGACGAGCGCGAAGAGGCCCTTGAGCACGCAGGCGGCGATGTGCGTCCAGTTCATCATGCAGTGGAACTCGCTGGGCTGCTGCATGTTGCCTTCCAGCGAAGGCAGGAAGATCTGCGACGTATAGCTGAACACGATGATGCCAATGGAGATGGGAAACTTCTTGACGTCGATATAAAACTTGACCTTCTCCCAGGCCCAGTCGCGCGCCCGCGATAGACAGTAGGCTATGACCAGGATATTGATGACGAAGTGGGCCAGAGTGCACAGCAGACTGAACTTGGATACGGCCTTGAGGTTCTTAAGGAAGGCGCAAGGCAGCAGCACGGCCGTGGCGATGATGGACCAGGACTTCTGCGACACAGGCAGCCCCGGGAAGCTGTTGTACATGAGGTTGCCACTCACCACCACGTACAGGATGCATGTCATCACCAGCTCGATGATCTGCGCCACGTTCACCACGCGGCCGCCCAGCGTGGGGAAGCGCGGGGCGCAGCAAGCGTTGGCTATGGCCACGTACGAGTCCCGCACGCGCACCACCTCGCCGTCCTCATTCTCCTCGTACAGGCACGCGATGAGGATCTTGCCGGTGTAGCAGCACACCACAGCGGCGAAGATGATGAGGAACAAGCCCAGGTAGCCGCCGTGCAGGATGGCATAGGGCAGGCCCAGCACGAACATGCCCTGTGGAGCGGAGAGGCAACCAGACGGGGGCGCTCAGTGGCCGCGCCGCGGCAAAGGGGACCTGGGGGCGTGGCTTAAAGCTTTAGTCGGAACGGGGCGCTTAGGCTACTGAGAATTTGGCCTAAGCCACCCAGGAGGCGAAGTTAATAGTGGGCTGCAATAGAGGTGTAGGGGTGGGCCTAACCCCGAGCCTGGGTGTTGAGTCCAAGGTGGAGAGGGAGGTATTTAAGGATGGAAGGAAAAGTGCGCTCATGGCTGGGAGATGGGGAGGGGGCTGAGAATAAGGAGCTGCCACAGGAGAGAAGGGGAATGTGGAGGTACTTGGGGTGGTTCCGGGGGACAGAACCAGAAATGGGGACGAGGGAAGATAAGAGAAGAGGCGGGAGGGAGCGGGGTCGGAAAAGGGCGCTAAGAAGGGCAGAGAGCCGAGCCAGAGCCCCTGGGAGAGTGGCACGGGATGTAAGGTGGGGCTGCAATGGGGTGCACGGAAGCTAAGGAGGGAAACGCGGGTGTCTAAGGGCCAAACCCAAGAAGGAAACGCTAAAGGCGGCAGCGGGAGGGAAGGATGAGAGAAAGAGGGGCTGCAGGCGGAGCGAAGCCAGGGGAGGCAAGCACGGAGGGAACGTGAAGGTGCTGGAGGGCTTTGGGGAATGGGGCGTGGGGAGGGAGGAGGCGGGGTTGGAAACCGGGAGTCTTAGGACACTGCCGGAGTTGGGTTGGGTCGAGGCGGGTCCTGAGGCAGGGTACTAAGTGGAAGTGGCAGAGGCAGGCAGGATGAGGAGTCCCCCGGGAAAGCGCGAGCGCTTTGGGAAAGCCAAATCAAGCAGGAGGCTAGAACCAGATGCTGTGGGGTGGTTGACCGCCAGGGCTGTGGAAGTAGGGTTTGAATCCACGTGGGGAAGAAACGTTAACGAAATCCAGGGTCCCAGAGGCCTGCGAGCCTCCAGCCTCCTGCCCTGGCCTCTCTCCGGGCCTGCCGAACGAGGCCTTGAAAGACGCCCTGGGGAAAGTGTGGGCAACGACGAAGGCGGTCGCGGCCCCCGGATCCGAGGGTCCCTTGTCCCTTGTCCTTCAAGGTCATCTCGCTGGACCCTGGAGCGGAAGGCGCCTTGGGTCGGAACATCTAATGTGCAGGGACCGGTGGAGTCCCGCTGAGCCCAGGCCCCCCAGCAACCCGTTGGCGGCCTCCCGCTCCCAGAAACCTGCGTTCTGCGTTCCAGTGATCCTGCGCTCCAGGGACGCCGCCAGGGCAAGCCGCAGGGCTGAAGCCTTCTCTGCCCCCAAACCGTGACCTGCCCGCCCCTGCCTGCTCTGGGGGTCGTTGTGAAGGCTCCAAACACTCTCCGGAGGAGTCCGGCGCCGCCTGGTGGAGAGTAGGGGGCTGGGAGCAAGGGGAGGTGGTGGGCCTAGAGAGCTGGCCCTTCTTAGCCTCTGGAGGGGGCCTCGCCAGGGTCACACGCGGAAGAGCTGGCTGCCTCTTTGCGGTGCAGCCGGGATTTCAGGCGAAAGGGGCGAGTCTGTGCTCGCTGGAGTACTGCGGGCCATATGTGCGTGTGTGCGTTCCTGTGTGTAAGCCTGTGTGTCTCCAACAGGGCTGCAACGGAAGGAGCAGGCTGGGTCCTGTCTGCATGAGTCTGTGCATGGTCTGTGCATGTGTGAGCTTGCTATGTTCAAACGAGTATGTGTGTGCTTGGTATGTACAGGTATGTGCTTCTGTGTGGGGGGACGTAGGGGTGTATACAGGTGCATTTGGGGATAGTACTGTGGCCTATGTTATATAGATGTATGTCATGTGCGCCTGTGCCTGCGTGATTGTTCGTGGGAAGGGGGGCTGTGGGCATGTGTGCTTGCCTATGTACGTGCGCGCGTCTATGCGTGTGTGCCGGGGGAGGAGACTCCGGGCTCAGAGATTTCCCCCTCTCCTTTCCGTCAGAAAATGCAGCCGTGAATCCATTCCACAGTCCAAGGTGATACCGTTCCCTTCAATCCTGATTTTCTTTCTCCCTCATCCCTCCCCGCTTCCTCCCTTCGTTTCCTTAGCTTCTGCAGGTTGGACAGGTGTCTCTGACCGAACCTCAGCCTAGCTGTCCTGCAAGCTGGTGCTGCGGAAGGGGAAGTGGATCAGGGCGGGAGACGCCGCCCGGAGGCGCAGGTCCCCACACAGGGCTGGGAAAGATTGAAGAAAGGGTGATTCACAGTTACCAGAGGGGTTCCCAAGGCCTTAATCACCGGGAGACCGTTGGGGGCACAGCCAGGCACGCTGAGCTGGGGGCGAGGGCACAGGCAGAGCTGGGAATCCCGCGCTCACCTGGATGGCGTTGGTCACGTTCCAGCCCGCCTCCCACGCCGTGATCTTGGGCTTGTCGTGGCCTCCGAACTCGCCACCAGCTCCCACGGCCTGGTCCTTGGAACCCGAGGGCGGGAGGGGAGCGCTGCCGCCGCGCTGATAATGGATGTCTCCCTCGACGGGCGGTTCAGCACCCTCGTCCCCGCAAGGCTCGCCCTCGGCTTTCAGGATGTCCATCTGCAGGCCCTGACGGTGCTCAAAGTCGAGGTCGTCGCAGTGCGCGAAGCCCACCGCCTCTTCATCCGTGGCCGCCTGAAAACCCATCCTGGCGAACATGCCGCTAACCTTGGCTTGGGATTTGTTGGACACGGACGTGGCTACATTGGACAGCTTGCTGCGGAGCAAGGTGGCCATGGCGGCGGCGGGACCAGAGGAAAGGACAGGAGCCGGGGATGCGGGGGACGCGGGGCAGGACTGTGAGGGCCCCAAGGCGCGAGGCCGCTATCTCCGCTTGCTGTCCCCGCGGCGCCCCGGGGCGCTCTGGCTCATGACCCTCTCGGCTGGCGTTCGAGGCTCGCTCGGGGTCGGACCGGGCGGGCGGGCGGCGGGACTGGCGGAGCGGCGGCGACGGTGGTTAGTGCACTGCGGAGCTGCCGCGGGGCGCAGGCTGGGCTGCGGAAGGCGGCGGCGGCGGCGGCGGCGCGTCAGAGCAGCTACGCGAAGCTGGCGCGGCGCCCCCTCCCGTGCGCAGCCCCGTGAGCTCCCGCCCCTCGGAATCAGGCGGGGCGGGGGCGGGGGGTGGAGAGGGGAAACACCCGGAGGCAGGGGGCGTGAGGAGGGGGCAAGCAGAAGAGAAAGGGGGAACGGAGGGATTCAGACGTGAGGGGGGCAGAAGGGCGCCCTTGGGAAGGAGGCGGGAGGGAGCACAGGAAAGAAGGAGCGCCGAGGGCGGGGATGAGGGGGGCGAAGTGCTGCATTTCTGGGGGAGGTGCTAAGCTCGGATCCTGGCCCTTCCCATCTCGCCGCCGCAGGGAGGGAGGGGGCCGGGGTGGGCTGATTCTCGCAGTCCCCGGCTCCCGGATCACCCCCTCCAGAGTCCGAGAGCTGTGCGGCCCCAGATCCTCTGGCTAAGGACTGGTCTGGGCGCCCAGAAAGCCGGCAGGACAGAGTTACCTGTCTCTGATGGATCCGGTCGTCTGGGCGTCAGTCTGTCTCCCTGGCACCCATCACTCGCGCTTAAACCTGGCCGCAAGTCCTCCCCGAAGGCAGAAGTGGCTGGCATGGCTCTCTCTCAAGGAGGCTCAGACCCGGGTTGGGGAGCTCCATCACCGGGGCTGTCTCCGCCCGTCCAGGGACGCCGCGATGGAAGCGATTCTGCAGGTCGCTCGCCACCAAGGGCTCTCCAAATGTGTGCAGAATGGAGCCGAAAGGTTGGCTTTTCGCTTTCTTTTCGTTTGGGGGGTCTGGAAGGAGGACATCTCTCGGCAGCCTCGTGGCGGGTCTGCGAATGCCCACGCCGAGAGGGGCACAGGCGGTGGCGTGCGCAGAGGGAAAAAGGGTTCACATCGCTGCGGGCCCAGCACGCGGAGGAGCGCGGTGCGCTCGGCCCCTGCTCCCGGGCTGGAGAGCCTGGACTGTTTGTGTTGAGTGGGGTACGTGTGTGTGAGCGCGAGTGAGAGAGAGATCCAGGGACAAAGACTGATACTGGATCCGATACTGCTTGGGGCTGGATCTGTGTGGACTCCTAGAGTGAGATTTGGTAACCGTGTGCATTCGAGTCTGTGTGGGTGCGGAGCTTGTGTGCTGGATCGCGGGTGTATGTGTGTTAACAAATGGGGTTGCCTGCGTTTGTGCCTATGTGAGTTCCTTTGTAGTTGTCTGTGTGCGGGTCCGCTACTCTGTGTGGTCTCCAGCCGGACTCCCAAGCTGTAAGCTGCAGGGTTCCACTGGCAGTCCTAGCCTAGGTGGAGGAGAGAGAAGTAGCGGCTGTGACTGAAAGTCACTAAAGGCAGAGAGACTAAAGGAAACAAAAAAAGAAAGGGCCCCTAGTCTCCCTTCTCCCGAGGCCCTTTCTCTCTGGGAATCCCAGTCTCCTCCTCCCCTGCCGTATTTCTAGATTAGCTCACGTCAGCGCACAAGTAGGGCGGCCTGAGGGCTTTGACCAGAGAGTTTGGAGCTGCCAAGACAAGACAGGCTTCCCTCTCTACACTCCTCCAGCCTCTTCAACCCCAAGCACCTCAGTCTCCCAGAGAAGGCTTTAGGGAACCTCCATCCACTAGATTGGAAAGAGATGCTCCTGACCCATCTCCGGGTACCCTCTTAAATTCCCCCAGGAGATCTAGAAAGCTCTTAACTCTTGCCTGGAGCGAACCAAGACAGAAACTCCCTAGTCTCCAGCCACTATGGCAGGGAAAAAAATAAATAAATCTCTCCATAGAGCCCTCCCTCAAACAAAGACACTCTTAAGTCATGATAGGACTCAGAACAAAGACAGGAAAGATTTTTCCTCCTCTAACACAGAGATCCTCTCCTCTAAAGAGGCTTTGAAATAGAACTGATGCCCCATGCCACAGATTTGCCCTATGTAAAGACCCGCATATCCCAATCCCCAGATGCAGGAGAAGGAGAAAGATCCTTTTCCTTACAGATTCCTGTAGACAAAGATCTCCACCTCCTAATCCCCGTCCCCTCCCCTTCTGTTCCTGGTGAAATTCTCTTGACCCATGTGCCATGATCTGGACAGAGGCTGGGTGTTTCTGTGGGGTTCCCCAGGCATCTCCCTCCATCACATACCTACCGAGATCTTAAGATGGCCATTGACACCTCCTCTGAGAAGTGAGTCTAAAGTGCTCACTTTCCTTTTCCTTGATGATGGTCATTGCTGTGGGATCCAAGGTGGGCTGTGATGTTCTTTCAACAGTGAGAAATGGGGTCATTTATTCTTTCATCTAATGAACCTTTTCACAGCCCTTTACTGCATGTGACTCAGGTCTGGCTATCTGGGAAATGATCAAGATAACACAAACATGGTCCCTGCCAGCAGTCCCCACCCCAATTCCTGGGTCTGAGGGAGACATCAGACAGCACTCACTCCAACTCTCCTTTCTGTGATGCTTAAGCCATCCCTAAAACATCCCAGCAGAGCCTCACTTTCATCCTGGTTTTGCAGATAAGCAAACTCAGGGCCAAGCAGTGAGGGTCCTGCTCAAGGCTATACAGAGTTCACATTAAAGCCAGGGTAGAACCCAGGAGTCCCAGGCCTCCCTCCAGTGTGTGCCTTGCTCTCCATGACCTCACCTTGTCCTTGAATGCTCTCTCCCTGGTGCTTGTTTGGTATTTTGCCACCTACCTCTCCAAAGAGATGAAATTCAAAATCAGATTCCAGTCCCTCTGGCTACAATTAGATGTCAGCAGTTGGGGAAGAAACTCCCCTATTTCCCTCCTTTCCTGCTGTTTGCAATAAATGCCTCTTTCCAGGCTGAAGGCAGGTGTGACAAGCTCCCAAGTAGCCCACTCCTTATTGAAAAATTCTGCTCCATCATGTACTAACTCTGTGATATTGGACCACATACTGAACTTCTCTTGGCTCTCATTTCCTCATAACTAAAATGTGAAAATAATAACAGCATGATAGAATTATTGAGAGAAGTCAGTAAGATCTTGTATATAAAATGCTTAGCACATGCTAAGTGCCTGGTACTTTGGTAGAAATTATTTTATTTTATTTTAAAATGTTTATTATTGTTGTTACTACACCCAATGGCTATTTCTCATCGTGTGGGGGAAAGTGAGTGTACAAGAAAAAGCCAGTGATTGGATCCGAGAGTCTAGTGAGTTGGAAGGTACACTCTTCTCTCTTTGCCCTGCCTCCCTCTGTCCCTACCGTTCCAGTCCTGAGCTGACCTGGAGGGAAGGGAGTGGACATCAGGGGTAGAGCAGAGGGCAGAGCACCTCACGGGCAGCCCAGGAGACAAGTAGGACGACTTACCTCGCTGGTAGCGAGCTGGGTTGTGCTCTAGTGAAGCCATCAACCTCCAAATTCTCCTAAGTAGCTCCTCCAGGGGCACCCCCATGTGAGAGGATTTTGCAGCAGGCTGGCCCCCTGAGTTGAAACACATCGTACACATATGCTCACACACAGAAAATGACAAGACACTGATAGATGCATAAAGACGTGAGGAACAACATACAAATTCAAGTACATTGGTAGATGTACAGATTGGCAGACCAACACACACAGGTCAAGGACAAGCCAATGCACAGACACACACAAGATTTGTGCCCAGACTGCCCGCCACACAGAGAAACCAGGACAGACACTGGCAGGTCCGTCCACATGGGCAGAGTCACCCAGATAAAGGGCTTAGACACACAGCGGTACAAGGACAGGTGTACCCATGGAGAGCCAAACACACACTGACGAACCCCCAGACACAAGAAACCAGACAGACACACACACAGAGATTCACACTGAGACCGATAGTCAGGACTGCTCCTTCGTGATCACTGACACAAGAGAGAACAAAGGGAGGAAAGGGGTAGGGGAGGCATAAAACGGAGGAGCAAGGAGAGGGCAGCAGGGAGACAGAAGCAAGCATGCCAGGCTGAGCCACCAGCCAGCAGGACACAAAAGAGTCAGAGGTGCCCCAGCCTTCCTCTTTGCCGATGCCAGAACCCAGATCTTGTGACTAAGAAACGGGGGACTGGGAGGGTGTGTGGGAGGGGGCAGGAGCTGTCACTGCCCAACCTGAGAGGGTGGGGGGTGCTCTCCTCCCAGGGCCACACAGGATCCTACCATCTTGGGAGGACCTGGGCTGCCCTAGAGGGAGCAGGTGAGGGGCTCCCAGGATTCTTGCTAAGCCCTGTGAAGCGAGGGCTTCTGGATCAGGATTTTGGATCAGGAGGGCTCTGGATAAGGCCCCTGGAGCCAGAGTCTGGGTGAATTGCACACCCCCCACCCCACATGAGAGCAATCTCTCTGTCTTTTATGCCTTCAGTACCCAGGGGGTTAAACGCCTGGCTAACAGAGATGGAGACCACTTTGGGGGAATAAATAGGGTTAAATAGAACTGGGCTTATCTCCCAGAGCAGACAGCAACATGGGAGAAGGGGGGTATGGAGTCCTTGAATTAATGGCCTGGAAAGCCAACATCATGAGCATCATTTCGGGGCTGAATGATCACAGACACCCCTCCTCCCCCTCCCCAGACCATGGCTCAGAGCCCTCCTTTTCCAGAGCAAAGTCTGTCTGTGAGCCTTTTCCTGCTGAGGGGACTAGCACTGGCTCTATAAATCACCCCCACCCTAAGCATTCTGGAGCTGGGGCATTGGTAAGGCTTCTCTACAGCTGGAGGAAACCATGCTCACCTTGCCCCAAACCAGAACCCAATTTCCTGATGCCGTGTCCCTGAGTGCAATGGACAAGGGGGGCAGCAAGGCTGAAGGCACCAAGTGGGCAGCCCATGCATGGAACAAAGACCCCAATTCTTCTCCCTTCGGTAGGACAAATCAGGTGAGACCATGGACAGTGTAGGTGTTGCCTCTGCTAGCTCAGGTAAGACATATTATTTTTTTTTTTTTTGAGACAGAATCTCACTCTGTTGCCCAGGCTAGAGTGCTGTGGCATCAGCCTAGCTCACAGCAACCTCAAACTCCTGGGCTCAAGCGATCCTTCTGCCTCAGCCTCCCAAGTAGCTGGGACTACAGGCATGTGCCACCATGCCCAGCTAATTTTTTCTATGTTTAGCTGTTTGGCTAATTCTTTCTATTTTTTTTTAGTAGAGATGGCATCCCACTCTTGCTCAGGCTGGTCTCAAACTCCTGAGCTGAAGCAATCCTCCTACCTCGGCCTCCCTAAGTACTAGGATTACAGGCGTGAGCCACCACGCCCGGCCAAATCTGTTTTATAACATGCTCGAAACACTGGGTTCTCTTCTATGGTATCTTGAGTTATAATGACAGCTCTTGTGTGAACTTTTATTCTTTTGTGGATTGATTTTTCATTTCATGGCAGGCTCACTTCACGTGGGGGATGAGATCCTAGAGATCAATGGCACAAATGTGACTAATCATTCAGTAGATCAGCTGCAGAAGGCAATGGTAGGTATTTTCTATGCTAGATGAAGATCTTCCATTGTGTCCATGAAGTGTTGATACACATTTTTCTGTCAAAGTATTTCTACCCTATTGAGGCAGCTCTTATCACTGCTAATCTTTATTCTGTGTAAGAAATGATAATTCTCTGCTTTAATTTAGTAAAATTCCAAAGCAGGGCAAATAACTCAGAGCATCGATCTGGTGGGATGTAAAGAACATTGGACTGGGAGTCGGAAGGCCTTGGTCTTCAATGGCAGCTCTGAATCCTGGCTCTACTTTATTTTAGCTCTGTGATTTCAAGCAGGTAAATTAACTTCTCTAAGTCTTCATTTCCTCAGAGACTTATTATGAGGAGTGAATGGAATATTATAAATGAAAAGTTGGGTATGCTCCTTAGATCCAATTGATATTTTGTCAAGCACCTATTAGGTGCCAGACATTGTGATAAATATATATATTATAGCTATTTGCTGAAGGCCAGACCCTCTCCTGTTACAGGTACAGTTTTCAGTGGGTACTGGTGGCCACCCATTCAGGCCTAACAGTGGTAATGGCTTCTCCCAGTTGCAGATCCTGGAGTGTTTCAAACCGTTCCTTGCTGGATCCCTTGTGAATAGTTCCTTCATTAAACTCTCTTCAAACACCCTTTTTGAACGTGCCACCTATATCTTACTGGGATCCTGAGTAATTAGTACCAGGAATACCCTCAGCAAACAGACCCTAAAAATGGGATTCTAAGATTGGGCTGCTTATAGATGAGCATATGAAAATAACCTTCTTGCTGTAGGAGATGGTACACTGGTAAGCCACAGCATGCAATGACCATTTGGGTTATTACTTGTGGTGTCATGGGATGGAGGACAAGTGGAGGATGAAGTGATGGGAGATCAAGTGGCTATTGCCCTTGGTTACTATGGCAGCAGTGAGGCATACAATGATTGTAGTATAGGCCAGCTGCTTTTGATAACCCTATAGAGCAACAGAGAGGAAAGGACAAATTGGAGGCATTAACTGCCCAACTCAGAGCAAGGTTAGAAACCAGAAAACCTCTGGGCAGCATTAAGGGCATTTTTTATCTGTCTCCTGTGAACACCAGGCAGATGTGACTAAAGAGCAACACCAGGGCCTGGCTGTAGGGTTTAATACCACTTAGATCTGCAACTCTACCAGGTCCGTTAGGGTCAGGTCATGGCACTTGAGGACACACATTCCTTTCTGGTGGAAGCAGCACTCTCACCCCCAGAGAACTCAGTGAGGGCCTACAATAAATGAGGTTGTGATCTAGGAAATTTCAGAGCAGGCTATAGAGCAGTGGCTCTCAAAACTTTAGTGTGGGCTGGGCGCGGTGGCTCACGCCTGTAATCCTAGCACTCTGGGAGGCCGAGGCGGGCAGATCATTTGAGCTCAGGAGTTCGAAACCAGCCTGAGCAAGAGTGAGACCCCTTTTCTACTAAAAAAAATAGAAAAAAAAATAGCCGGGCATGGTGGCACATGCTTGTAATCCCAGCTACTCGGGAGGCTGAGGCAAGAGGATCGCTTGAGCCCAGGAGTTTAAGGTTGCTGTGAGCTAGGCTGATGCCACGGAACTCTAGCCCTGGTAACAGAGTGAGACACTGTCTCCAAAAAAAAAAAAAAAAGAATCACCTGGAGGGCTTGTTAAACCACGGCTGCCTGCCTCCCACCCCGACCCAGAGTGTATGATTCAGCAAGTCTAGTGGAAGGGCTCAAGAATTTGCATCCACCCTTTGAGAGTCACTGCTTGGGTCTTGCTACACAAAAAGTATTATCCCTGGACCAGCAGCATCAGCATTGCCTAGGGTTTGTTAGAGATGCAAAAATCTTAGATCTATGCCCTAGATCTCCTGAATCAGAATCTGCATTTTAACAGGAGTCTCAGATGATTTGTATGCATGATAAAATTTAAGAAATAATACTACAATAGAGGAAGTAATTCAAAGATTCAAGGGATATTGAAGTAGGTCTATTATGTACACTCTACTCATCACTCTCTAATTGAACCAGAAGGTGGTTTTTACTTGAGATAGAGATGAGGAAACTGAACCTTGGAGAGTTTTGAAACTTGCCCACAGTCACATGGCCATTTAAGGATAGACCTGGGATTTGCTTTAATCAAAAGTCCACACTTAGATTTCTGCTTCTGACCAAGATGTAATAACAGGGACCAGATTTGCCCTGCCTCTTGAAACAACCCAAACGCTAAATGTTCATGCACCTAATGACAAAATACTTGAAAGAAAAACTGGTAGAACTGCAAGGAAAGGCGAAATCCACAATTACAGTTTTAGATTTCAGTATCCCTCGCTTATAATTGGCAGAACAAGTAGCCCAGAACATCAGTGAGGATGTAGAAGACTCAATGACACTATCAGCCAACTTGACCTAACAGACATACTGAGAACACTCAACCCAGCAACAGCAGAAAACACATGCTTCTAGAGCAGCGCTCCCCAACCTTTTTGGCACCAGGGACTGGTTTCCCGTGGACGGGTGTGCAGAGGGAGGAGGGGCTCAGGAGGTGATGTGAGTTATGGGAAGTGGCTGTAAATACTCTTGCTGGCCTGCCGGCACCTCATGCTATGTGTCTGCTCCTGGCACATGCGCCCCCTTTCCTAAGTTTCATGGAAGACAATTTTTCCACGGATGCCGGGGAGTGGGGAGAGGGCTGCAGAGCTCTGTGGCCAGTCCCTAACAGTCCGCGGACCAGTACCAGAGGTTGGGGACCACAGTTCTAGAGTACACAAGGAATATCCTCCAGGAGAGAATACATGCTAGGTTACAGAACAAGTTTCAACAGATTTAAAAGGATTCAGATCATACAAAGTGTGTTGTCTGACCACAATGAAATTAAATTAGAAATCAAAACCAGAAAGATACCTGGAAAATCCCTAAATATTTGGAAATCAAAGAGAACACTTCTAAATAATCTAAAGGTCACAGAAGAAATTACAAGGAAAATTAGAAAGTATCTTAAGGTGAATATAAATGCAAATACATTCAGAATTCGTGGAATGCCACTAAAGCAGTTCCAAGGAGGGGAATTCACAGCACTTAATGTCTATATTAGAAAATAAGGTCTCAAATCAGTGTCCTCAGCTTCCACCTTAAAAAAACTAAAAAAAGAACAAATGAAACCCAGAGTGAGAAGAAGAAAGGAAATAAACAATACAAATAGATTGGACAGGAATCTGGATGAATGTGAAAGGCAAAGGAGGTTTTTAAAAGATAGATCTGGGCCGGGCGCGGTGGCTCACGCCTGTAATCCTAGCACTCTGGGAGGCCGAGGCGGGCGGATCGCTCAAGGTCAGGAGTTTGAAACCAGCCTGAGCAAGAGCCAAGACCTCGTCTCTACTATAAATAGAAAGAAATTAATTGGCCAACTAAAAATATATAGAAAAAATTAGCCGGGCATGGTGGCGCATGCCTGTAGTCCCAACTACTCGGGAGGCTGAGGCAGTAGAATCACTTGAGCCCAGGAGTTTGAGGTTGCTGTGAGCTAGGCTGATGCCACGGCACTCATTCTAGCCCGGGCAGCAGAGTGAGACTCTGTCTCAAAAAAGAAAAAGATAGATCTGAAGTAGGTTACTTGTATTTTTATATTTATATATATTTACATATTTACATATAAGCTAATTAGAACATCTGAAGGATCCAATTCATTTCTTTGAAAACTGGTAAATAAAGAGAAAGCATTTATCCTTTCTTTCCTATATGAACTGAACCACTGGGTAACCAGACAGTAAATTAGGAAGAAGGTTTCTCTATGGAAGTATTCTGGCTCATAAATGAAGACAGGATTATAGAATTAGCATATCATATTGTTATGCTAGTTTATGGGGCACATATACTTTTATATTAAAGGAAAAATTGCTTTATAAACTCTCAAAATGTAAAGATGGCTGTTGTGGAAAAAACCTGGGGCTTTGAGGGGGAAATAATTTTATGAAACCTCAAATCATCCAAGTCAGTTTTCCTTACAATTTTATTTCCCCTTTCTTTTTTAATAGAAAGAAACAAAAGGAATAATCTCATTAAAAATAATTCCCAACCAGCAAAGTCGTCTTCCTGCACTACAGGTGAGTGGCGCCATTTCCTCTGTTGTGATGATGGCAGGATTCAGGCCATGTTGTCTTGTATTCTTAGAGATTTCGTTGTAAGTGATGTGAGTCTGACTGTAAGTTCTAAATATCTCATAGGTCCATTGGCTTGGCTCAAGGTCCCATTATACTCTGCCTATTGCTCTCTGAACTAAAATATAGGCACTTATTCCCCTTTTATTGAGGCAGAAGACAGTGATCCTTTGTGAGGTCGGAGAGGAAAGGGTAATCTTATTCTACAGATGGCAAAGAATCAGTACAACTCCAAGAGGAAAATGGGCAAAGGGAATGAAGATATCATTCACAGAAGAAAATCTGCAAATCATCATTGAACTTACGAAAAAATATCCAATCTTACGTATCATCAAAGAAATACAAATTAAAATATGCATGAGATACTAACTTTCACCAAGGAAATTGAGAGATATTTTCTTTTCTTTTTTTTTTTTTTGAGACAGAGTCTGGCTCTGTTGCCCAGCCTAGAGTGCCGTGGCATCAGCCTTGCTCACAGCAACCCCAAACTCCCGGGCTCAAGCAATTGTAGTGCCTCAGCCTCCTGAGTAGCTGGGACTACAGGCATGCGCCACCATGCCCGGCTAATATTTTCTATATATTTTTAGTTGGCCAATTAATTCCTTTCTAATTTTAGTGGAGATGGGGTCTCACTCTTGCTCAAGCTGGTTTCAAACTCCTGACCTTGAGCGATCCTCCCGCCTCAGCCTCCCAGAGTGGTAGGATTACAGGTGTGAGCCACCGCGCCCAGCCTGGCAGATATTTTTAAAAAATGGTAACCATAAAGCCCAGTGATTTATAGTGCCAAAGTAAAGAAAGAAAAGATAGTCTTTTGAGCACTTGTTCAAAATTTATTGAGGGTCCACCATGTATAAATTACTGTTCTAGAACATGGAGGTGATACAAAGAGAAATGGTATATTCCCAGTTCTCAGCTGGTGGAGGAATAGATTGGACAGGGCCTTGGCAGGTGAATATGGAAGAAGTTTAAAGAAAGTCCTCATCAATACTTAGAATCGTCTGGCTTTTTTTTTTTTTTGCCATTCTGGTGGTGGTATCACATTGTGATTTTAATTTGTACTTCTCTGATGACTAATGAGAGTAAACTCCTTTTTATATATGTTTTTCCCACTTGGATATCCTCCTTTATAAAATATCAGTTCAAATATTTTCTGGTAAGAGTACTCTGTCATATGTATCCCAAGTATGTTCTCTTCCTCTGTGGCTTGCCTTCTCATTTTCTTCATGGTGCAGTTAATGAATAGAAACTCTTAATTTTAATGAAATACCATCTACCACTTTTTTCCTTTTATGATTAGTGCTTTTTATGTCCTGTTTAAAAATTTTTTGCTTACTGCAGGGTCAAGATGATAATCTCTCCTATGTTTTCTTCTAAAATTTTACTTGTTTTCTTTTTCACATTTGGATCTCCAACCCATCTGAAATTGAATTTTGTATATATTGTATGGTAAGAGATCACAAGTCCAGTTTTTCCATTTGGGTATCAATGGATCCGCCGTCATTTATTGAAATAAGCATCCTGTTCCTATTGTACTACATCATCACTTTTGTTATACATAATATGTGTAGGTCTATTTTGGAACTCTTTCTTCTTTTCCATTGGACTATTCGTTTACCCCTGTGTTAAACCTACATGTCAATTTGGGGAGAATAGACATCTTCATAATATCTCAATAGAAGTAGTGATAGCAGACATCCCTGTCTATTTCTCAATCTTAAAGGGAAAGCTTTTAATATTTCACTGTAAAGTATGATATTGGCTGTAGGATTTTGGTAGGTTAGGGTTAGGGTTAGGTAAAGAAGCTCCCTTCTATTCCAAGTTTGCTCAGAATTGTAATCTTGAATGGGTTTTAAAAGTTATCAAATGTTTTTTGTATATCTGTTGAGAAGTTCATATGATTTTTCTCTATTTTTCTTTTAATATGAATTTATCGCCTTCAGGTGGTAAACCTTCTTGTGTTGCTGAACTAGTAATAGATTCTGTTTGGTTGTGATTTATTATCCTTTTATATATAACTGTATTTGATTTGCTTAATATTTTGTTTAGGATTTTTACATCATTGTTGCTGAGAGAGATTGTAAGATTCTTGTCATATTTTGGTGTCATGGTTATGCTAGACTTATGAGTTGGGAAGTGCCATCATTTTCTGTAATTTGTGTTTGTTGAGATTAGCCCTCTTTCTTCAAACAATGTTTGGAAAATTTACCAACGAAGTCATCGTGTGTGTGTGTGTGTGTGTGTGTGTGTGTGTATGTTTGTTTGGGGGCAGGGGAGAATTTTCAATAATAAATTCAAGTTCTTTGATAGAAATATGAGTGTTTATATTTTCAGTTTCTTATTGTGTCACTTTTGGTCACTTGTGTTTTTCAAGGAATTTGTGAAATGTATTATTGGTGTGAAATTGTTCATATCCTCATATAACCTTTTTATCTCTAAGTTCTCTACTTATCGCTCCTAGTAAATTGTGTCTTCTCTATTTTCTTAATCTTTTCAAAGAACCAATTTTGTCTCTGTTGATCTTCTCAACTCTGTTTATTTTCTGTTTCTTTCTGCTCTTTATTATTTATTTCCTTCTTTCTTTGAGTTGCACCCCAATCTTACTACCATACGTAACCAAGATTAAATTCTCATGTAGCATCTTCTGGTCTTTTTTTTTCTATGCATAATAAATACTTATTTTTTTTATTTCCAGTATTCTAGTTATTGTTTTTGCTTTGATACTCTCATTTAATGTCATATCAGTACCATTTTCCAAAGGCATTACATATCCTTCTACAAATTGATTTTTATCATTTATATTCAGTAGATGAGCATACTTAACTAATTCCCCATTCTTGGAAAATTAGGTTGTTTCCAATACTTCATTCTTTTGAATACTGTTGTGATGAACATACTTATCTACACATTGTTACTGACAGTTCTGTTTTGTATCAGATAAATCCATAGAAGTAAAATGTGGGGCCAAGGGTTATTAACATTTTAAGACTTTTGGCACATTCGTATTGTTAGATTGTCTTCTAGAAAAGGTCTACCAAGTTTATTTAACGTACTTGTAAAAATATTTTTTCAAGGAAACACATATATTTAAGATACTCAGATCCAATAACTACAAACATGTTGACCTAGAAAGGCATTTCATGCCTTCTTGTTAAAGGGATTAGTTCTGATCCCTCTGCAAACACAACAGTAAGCAACTCCAATTACTTCAGGGTTCTGATTTCTCTCTCAGGTGCTCCTTGTTGTTCATTCAGTTCTGACCCTATTTATTCTACTTACATGCTCTGATGCTGATGTTTCTTTTGAAGCTGCTGCCTGCAGTTCCCTTTGCCTTCTTTTTCAGATGTTCATGAGAGCGCAGTTTGACTATGATCCCAAAAAGGACAATCTGATCCCTTGCAAAGAGGCGGGACTGAAGTTTGTTACTGGGGACATAATCCAGATCATCAACAAGGATGACAGCAATTGGTGGCAGGGGCGGGTGGAAGGCTCCTCCAAGGAGTCAGCAGGATTGATCCCTTCCCCCGAGCTGCAGGAATGGTGAGCTGCTTTTATGCAGGTGAAATCTACAGATGGAAGGGCCACATGCCTGCCACAAATAATTGCTTAGCTTCAGAAATCTGTCATCTGGTGTATAGTTTCTGTTTCTTGATCAAGCAGACCTCCTAGCTTCCCTGGCATAACACGTAAGGGAGAGTCAACCATGAGTTGATAAGCTGACTGCAGGCTGCTATAGGCAAGGAAGCCTGAATAGCTCTTCATTCCTAATGTGGGCTTCTTGTTCCCTCCACTGCTTTCCCCGTGGTTACTAAGCAAGTGACAGGCACTGCTGGGACTAGAGCCCTCCCTAGTCTCCTGCCTCTTAAGCTAGTACCCATGCTGTTTCTCAGATTTCTTCTGAGTCCTACAAAAAACAGTCACATACAAGTATGTGTCCTTTTTACAAATTCCTAGTACATAGAAGAAATAATTCCTGTCCCCAAGTCACATTGCTCACTTAGTTCCAGGTTATACCATAGGAGTGGTAGGAAAATCCACATATAACAGTTCTAATTGATTTCACATCCAACAGTGACCCCCACTCTGCCTCTGCAAAATAACCCCGCTGTAAAGATTACAACCTCAAGGCATATTTTTTCACATACCAGTGTATTAGTTTTAAGCCAGAATTCAGGTTGATCTTGTCTCCAGTGATGATACAAACATGGCACTGAACCATAGGATGTGCTTTATAGAAATAAACTTTTAGCATTAGAGCAACCAAGGAAATACAGTACAGACCCTGGATGATACTGGTAAAAGCCCTGAGCATATTGGCTGTGGCTTCCAGGCCATTTTCAGAGCTAACATCTCATGGAGAACATTGCAGGATTGGGAGCAGCAGATGGCCAAGGAAGACCCACAGAATACAAGATCAAACTGCGGATCATAACTTAATGAAACATTAAATCCATTTAGTGGGTTGCAACAAGAATTTCTTTTAAAAAAATGACTTTTTTTTTATACATGTTTTTTTTTTAATTGGCCGATTAATTTGTTTCTATTTTTAGTTAAGACGGGGTCTCGCTCTTGGTCAGGCTGGTAGTTTCGAACTCCTGACCTTGAGCTATCCGCCCGCCTCAGCCTCCCAGAGTGCTAGGATTACAGGCGTGAGCCACCGCGCCCAACCAAAAAAGAACACTTGAGGAAAGCAGTTGACAACTACTTTGGGACAGAGGATGATTCCGAATTGTATTCTTGATCTTGTGTGCTGATATGTAGTTTCAGTTTGTCTTATGTAACATTAAATGTCTTTTCTTCCAG
>CAUYRT010055923.1:0-14679 GCA_963574885.1 Lepilemur ruficaudatus
GGTATCAGGGAACCAAACTGTGTGAGACCAGGCCTTGCATTCAGAGAGTGTCCGATATAGAGCAGGAAAGGAAGGGAGGGTGGAAGGGACAGTAGAGGTAAATAGTGAAAGGCCTTGAACATTTTAGCCAAAGCTGATAATCCATAATGCTGGTTCTCAAGTGGGGTTGATTTTTTCCCCCAGGGGAACTTAGAAAAATCTAGAGACAGTTTTGATGGTCACAACTAAGGGAAGGGGTGCTACTGGCATCAAGTGAGTAGAGACCAGTGATGCTACTCACCATCCTATCCAGCCTGAAATGTCATTGATCCCCCAATTTAGATGAAAGCTGTGTAAACAGCAAATCTGAAGCAACAAACAACATTTGGCTATAAGTGATGTAGAGGGCAAACTCAAAAGAGAGTGAAATGTTAGTCACATTCCTGAAGTTTTTTTAGTATATTTCTTTTTAGAGAGTTACCCTGAAAAACAGTAAATGCAAAATATTCCTGAAATGCTGTTAGACATGCCTTTTGTATGTAAAGTCAAAACCACATTTCTGAAGAATAAGATTAGTAAAAATGTTATGGGACTGGATAGTTAAAAAGCAATAACAAAACAAGGAATATTAGAATTTCAGCTGAATCACTCATCCTAAGATAGCACTGAGGAGTTGTAACACATTGATTGATAAACATGTATTCAGTACCTACTGATTGCAAGACACTGCGATGTTCAATAATTATTAATATATCTTCACAGTTGCAGAATTTGAGTCTGAGGGGATCCTCAGATCCTCAGATCCTGACTTTTATGAGGTAATAAACTGCATGAACATTTGGCTGATAACTCAGCATTAGTCAACCAGAGTTACAAAGTCGTAAAAGATAAGGAACTGGCAGGAGTCATAAGACCGGAGCCAAGGTCTCTGATAAAACAACTGACTGTAGAGAAACTGGCTCAAACCAGCTAGAGTCAAGATGGCACAAAAAAATAATGACCTCAGGTTATCCTCACTGCTCAATATGTGCTAGCTATCATGTAGTAGCAACCTAAAAGAAAACCCCACCAGCCCCATGACAGTTTACAAATGCCATGTCAACTCCTGAAAGTTACTCCGTATGGTTTTGGAAGGGAAGGGACTCTTGCTTCTGGGAATTCCCCACACCTTTCCCGAAATATTATGTATAATCCTCCCTCTACTTAACATAAAATTAAATAGAACATATAAAATAAGACTCTGGAAACTCACAAGGTGCTACTCTCTGATACTCTGAGAGATAGCCACTGCTTTGTCTATGGGGTAACCTTCCTTTTTCGCTTTTCCTACTTCAATAAACTTGTTTTTGCCTTACTCTGTCTGCTTGCTCTTGAATTCTTTCCTGAGGAAAGCCAAGAACTCACTTGGCCTCCAGGCTGGACACCAGTTTTGGAGTCTATTTTGCTGTATCAAAAGGATTTATCAAAAAGGTCACAATGATCATCTATTTCAGCGGTTTTCAATTTCCTTGTCAACATATGGAACATATTATTCAAATGAAATATTTGGGGAAAATAAAAAATGTAAAAGAGAAAAACTGATATATTCTTAAAGAAGAGATGAGAGGTGGGGATCTCCTCTCATACTCTCTTGGTTCACTTCCCAATAATGACCTTGGGAAAAACATAATTCCCAGGATTCCCTCAAGTTACCTAGTACAGGGTAGTGTCTTTGTTCTTATCCCACTAGACAGGTGCTGCCTGCTTTGTCCTTATCAGGAAGCGGTTTCAGTCCCCACGCAGCAGTCTACTGACCTGCAGTGAAGAGGGCAAGCTAACAGACATCTCTCTCCTCAATACTCTCATCTCCTCTTCTGCTGGTCCACTCCTTTCCCCACTTCTCCCTTGCCTCTATCCCACTCTCCCCCAGCGCTCAAGCCCCTCTCCGCCCTCATCGGTTATCACATTTTTGTGTTCTAGCTCTTGCACTGGCTGCATTCTCTGTGTGGACACTGTATCCCCAGTTTTTGAAAGTCTGTTTTTTTATGACAGAGAGTCACAGCCCAGATGTCTTAATCAACTAAAGAACTTCCTCTCCCCTTGATCTATACATCAATCGTGAAATATTTTTATTTTGAGATACCTATAGATTTACACACAGTTGCAAGAAATAAAAGAAATAATATAGATATATTCTCTGTGTTATTTATCTGATTTCTTCCAATGAGAACATCTTACAAAACTATAGAACAATATCACAACCAATGTATCTCGATATATTCAAGATAAGGAACATTTCCATCACCATAAGGACTCTGATTTTGCCCTTTCATAGCCTCACCCACAACCTCCCACACCATCTATTAACTTCTGGCAACCACTAACCTAGTCTCCATTTCTTTTCTTTTTTTTTTTCTGAGACAGAGTCTCACTCTGTCACATGGGCTGTAGTGCAGTGGCATCATCATTACTCCCTGCAACCTCAAACTCCTGAGCTCAAGTGATCATTCTGCCTCAGCCTCCTGAGTAGCTGGGACTACAGGCATGCACCACCATGCCCAGCTACGTTTTTTTTTAATTGCTTTTTATAGAAATGGGGTTTCACTATGTTGCCCAGGCTGGGGTTGAACTCCTGGCCTCAAGTGATCTTCCCACTTCAGCCTCTCAAAGTGGCTGAAGGATTATGGGCCTAAGCCACCATGCCTGGCCTTGTTCTTCAGTTTTATAATTTTGTTTTTTCAAGAGTCTTAGAATCTAAAACATCATAGAGTATGCAACCTTATGAGATTGGCTTTTGCACTCAGCATAATTCTGTAGAGTTCATCTATGCTGGTGCATGTGTCAGTATCCCAATTATTTTGTCATCTCAGTAATGGCAGACAGTTTGTCTTTCTTGACCTCTATACAACCTGGAACAGTACCTGGCACAGGGCTGCATAGTAAACAAATGAATAAACCCATCTCAGAGATGGGGAATAGGCTTTTTAGGATTCCTCCCTAAATCAGATGTGTTAATACATCTGGGTACCCCAGACACCAAATTAGAAAGTCGCTAATGCTATAAGCCATCTTACCTATTGTCTTTAAGGCAAAACATCTGACACAAAACTCGCTCTGCCTTACATAAGGCTACAACCACCTGGGTTCTCCCATGACACCACCATAGTTTATACTTACACTACTCAGATTACCTTTGCCAGTAACCCCACAATTTCTTCCCCCCTCTTTTTATTCATTTACAAATACTAATCCTTCAAGCCAATTGGATCCCTGATGGATCCACTCTAAAGACTCATCTGAGGCAATAGCATCTATTCAGAACTTGAAGTAGGAAAGAAGAATTGCAACACCATCTGTTTTCATGGTAAATAATCTACCTTGACAATTGAATAAGATTAGAAACTGTTTTCCAATTACATTACACTGACCACAGAAGATATTAAAAATGACTTTACTGGTATGCTCATAAATGGCTTTAATAAATATGCCTTTATTTTATGTTTACTTTTTTCATAATGGCTTTATATTTAAAAGAGTAACAACAAAGGATTTTTAAAATAAATAAATGTATTTAAGCAAGGAAATTGCTTTGTATGAAAATAATAAGTAAATGATATTAGTGTGCTAATATGGAAAAACTCACAAAAATATTGAACAAATGAGAACAATTGGGTAAATAACAATCTAGAACAGGTATCAGCAAACTTTATACTGCAAAGAGCCAAAGGCACAATATTTTAGACTTACAAGCTATAAGGCTTTTTTGCAATTTCTCAAGTGTGTAGTTGTAATGCAAATACAGCCACAGACAATACATACACAGATGAGTGTGGCTGTATTCCAATAAAACTTTATTTACAGACATTAAACTTTGAATATCATGTAATTTTCACATATCATGAAAAATTCTGCTATTCATATATTTTTCAACCCATTTAAAAATGTATAAATCACCCTTAAATCATGGATCACACCAAAGCAACTTTGGGAAGATTTGCCCCATGGGCCAAAGTGTGCAAACACCTGGTATAGCAAGAGGAATATGGATTTTTGGGTCATTCAAGACTGGGTTCAGATTCTGGTTGGGCTTCACATATAGTATGTGACCTTAGCAAAGGGGCTTTATTTCTCAACTTCAGGTTGTTTTTCTTAGCAATGCAGATACCAAGCCAATTAGGAAGAAGCACAAAAATGACCTAGAAATGAGTGCAACCCATTATGTTCCCATTGAATGTGAACACTCTTCTCTCCTTGCCCTGCTTTCCTCCCTTGCTAGTGACATGTAAAATTGGGGTAAGAATATGAACGGATTTAAAGTTTGAGGAATGAATGAAATTGCTTTGAAAGCTCTAAAATGCAGTGTAAAATGTAAGATGTTTTTAAAAACATCCATATTTACTTAATGCTTATATGACAGATACTGTACTAAGGTTATAACCTGCATAAACTCACTGATTCTTGCACCATCCATAACAGGCAAAACTAATATCTCCTTTTGATGGATTGAAAACTGAGCTCTAGGATGTTAGGAGACTTGCCCAGGGCTGAGAGTTAATCAACAGTGCAACCAAACTTAACAGGAACGTGTCCTTAGACGTTTTGCCTTTTTTATTTATTCAGACTCAATTAGACATAGATTTGAACTCTGAGTCTGCCAGAAAGTGGTACAAAATTTTGTCATGACCTTTTAATCTTTCTGATCTTCATTTCTAGTCTATGAACCAGAACAACTAGCTATTATACTAGAGCACAGGTTGAGTCCCAGAGTCAAATGCGATCTTAAAATGTTGTGCTCACCATTTTCACTAGGAAAATGCATCATGCAGATAGTCTGTTATTATGCAGTGCTTCAAGCAAGCTCAGTAAAAAGGAGAGGTAGAGTTAATAAATGTAAGTAATGTGGAAATGTAATTTGATCAATACCTCTTACAACACCTGGTACTCCTAACGTTTCTTCACTTAGCAGAACCAACCATTGAATGTATTCAGATCAAGCAATCAATTGATAAGAACAAAAATGGTCACAGACTTATTGCCTGAAGAACCTTGAAATGCTATGCATTGCTATTTATAGATATGGAACACATGAATTCAAAGAGGAAGTTAGGTGAATCCACTGCTCGATAGAGCAAGTGACTGAAGGAGAAACAGACAGCTAATCACATATTCAAGTCTTTTATTTTTGAAATCATACCATTTAGCCACTTCACTTAAGGACATCTGTAAGTTGGTACTTTTAAGCCTGGAAGCTGGTTTATATAAGTACTAGCATATAGCTAAAATGAGTTCCATTCACACAACAAGCCTCCGAAAATAATTGGCTCCTTTAAGTGGACTGTTTCATATCTCCTTTGTTTATAACAGATATCCTCAGGAAGATAAAATTGGTACTCAGATGGCTTTAGTTCCCACCTTGTTTTCTTGCACATTAATGGGAAGAGATTGTTGAGGCTTACTGATCCTGAATGAAATTGGATTTAATAACAACAACAAAAAAAACCCAGCATCCATTTTTTTTTATTTTTTTATATATATATTTTTGTATTTCTTTTATATTAATTTGCACTATATTCAAAGATATGGCTGCATATTCATAGTTTTACTTTAGTCCCACCACAGGATGACATCATAATTATAAATAAAGGATAACTAATTTGTGGATCAAGGCATACATTGCAAAAGAACAAAGAGATCTGATTTCACTCTAAGTTATTGTGATAGTGTCAATATTAGCATTGTTTAAGAATAAGAATGCCTCCTACTTCTAACAATTACAAGTCCAAATAAGAATCACTCAACAAGGGACAAAATTTACAATGCTGATCTAGAATCTAAGAAAACACTGGTGGTTATCAGAAATACTTTTTTTCTTTGAAAGATAAAAGACAATGATTTCTCTCTGAGACCTCCTGCATCATGAGGCTTTCACCAGCTACCCAGTGGAGGGTTTTCAAGTCTTAATTATAGGCACATTCATTCCATTGTTTCCATATGGTGCCAGGCAAGGAAGCACAATTAGTCGAATATTGTAATTAACCTTCTGTCTGCATGCTCTTCTAGATCTGAGGAACTAGCTGGAGACCATAAAATCCTTTGTATTACAAGGAGTGAGTCCAGGGATTCATCAGCATAAACAATCAAAGTAATTTATTCTGACAAGGAAAATACATTTCTTTCTACATCCTGATCACCCAGATGGGGAAGAATTTAGATATGAAACATAAACTGCAGATAAACTATATTTGTTATTTATTCATTTCCTTCCTTCTTGTGTGCTTTTTTTTCTTTCTCTCCATCTTTCTTTCTTTTTCCCTCCCTCTTTTCTTCCCTGAAATCCAGCTCTATGATAGACTCTGGATGTCAATCTGACTTAAACTTGGTAGTTTCTGCTTATTTTTCTTTCAAACTACCAAAATGATTCACTCTGCTAACAACCAGCCCCAAAGTTAAAACCACAAAGTATCTCCTCATACACAATATTTATTTTAAAAAAGGCTTTTCTTATAGAGAGTTATATGTTAGTTGCTGACAGCCTGAATATAATTTTATATATCGAAGGCAATGTAGAGCTAGAGTTACAGATTAAGGGTTTTGGAATTGGACAGACCAGAGTTGAAAGTGCTGACCTCACCTTTGTTTCTTCATTTGTAAAAATGAGTTCATAAACCCACCTCACGGCATTTAACTATGTGTTAGGTTGATTAAGTAAAACACATAATGCCCACTACAAAATCCAAAACATTATTTTTTTACTGTCCCTCTTTTCCTTTGCTGACTCCACTCAGCTTAGAGCTGAGCTGAGTGTTTAACTGCTGCCTAGGGAAGCAAAGGAGTTAATCAGCAAACTCCATTGGCTAAATGCAAAGTGTGCTATTTAAACTCATGATTTTGAATCAAGAAGGTTTTAATAAATACTGCCTGTTGATTAAAAGAGCATGTGATTGAAACAATAAGGAGCTATGGTCATTTCTGCTATAATGAGAGATCTTTTTCTCTACTAAACACCACTCTATGCAAAATTGTACAATAAAAAACACAGAACTTATAGGAAGAGTGGGGTTAGAGGAATAAAATGTAAAAAATTCATCAGTGAATTGCAAAAATAATAAAAAAACAAGGATCAAATAAATGGTAACAATTTTATACATGTTAAATGGTTTAGAACTATATAAAAACTACAATAAATGTGGTACTTTCCCTTGAAAACTACATAGAGATTCCTTATGGACTTGGGTTTTCGAAGGGTTCTGGCTTGCGAGGCATTGTGAAATGGTGGAAGAGGGGTGGCCTGAAGACAGACAGAAAGTTGTAACACCATCTGTGAATGGATGCAGTTTATAACCCAGGTGGTAGAATTAGGTAGCTCATACTTGCTTGAGGTGTGTGCATTTGATGTAATCCCATAGGGCTAGGTTCAGCTGCAGTTTTCCTTTTCTCACAGACAAGATCACACATAATCAATCAGGAAATTAATGTTATATTCAAGTTGTTTCCTAACATAGCAATAATGCTGGAACATGGTAAATGTTTTACAACAAGCATTATAGCCAGACTGTCAGTATCATATAAAATATTACCAATGAAATCATCAGTTTGTGACTACAAATAGAATCACATTGGTAGAATGACTTTGTAATTTACCTTCTAAACCCCATGGTGAAGGGGTTGATATTAATAGTAACAATGAAATAACAGGATAAAGCAGGATTTATCTTTGGTAAACTAGAACTTAGTCATCTAAATCTGAGGTCCCCAAATACTGGGCCATGGACCAGTACCAGTCTGTGGCCTGTTAGGAACCAGGCCTTACAGCAGAAATTGAGCAGCAGGCAAAAGAGCAAGCAAAGCTTCATCTGTATTTACAGCCATGTCTCATTTCTCACATCACCGCCTGAGCTCTGCCTCCTGTCAGATCAGCGTTGGCATTACATTCTCATAGGAGCGCGGACCCTAACGTAAACTACCCATGTGAGGGATCTAGGGTGTGTGCTCCTTATGAGAATCTAATGCCTGATGATCTGAGGTGGAACTGAGAGGTTGATTCTAGTGCTGGAGAGCGGCTGCAAATACAGATTATCATTAGCAGAGAGGTTTGACTGCACAATAAATGTAATGTACTTGAAACATCCTGAAACCATCCCCTACTCCCATACGTGGAAAAATTGTCTTCCATGAAACTGGTCCCTGGTGCTAAAAAGGTTGGGGACTACTGATCTAACTCATCGGTATAAGAGAAGAGATGTGCTCTTTAGTGTAAACTATGTTTTTGAGAAAATAATGGCAAAGTGACTTATCCTCAACTCTCAAGCTATTGCCCTATACACTGGAATTTTTAAGTGGTATCTTCTCCAAAGAATATTACTTATAATACATTATAGTTCCTATGTTCCTCTTTCTTCTCCATTAAAACAAAAGCCTCATGAGGACAAGAAACATGATATTTTTCTTGAATGATACAGAGCTTATAGTAGAGCCTGGAATGTCTCTGAAAAACAATAATAATCATTAGATGTATGAATCAATCGATCAGTTGATGATAGAAGTAGAGAATGCTGATGTGTGCCTACTTGGCCTGAGTTATGCAAGTCAAATAGGGAGAGAAAGGACAGTACAAAGACCCTCTGGCATAAGCTATTCAAATAGCTCTAGGCAGTACCAGCCAAACCACTAGGATGAGCACATGTAAAGCAACATTAGGTGGCTCCTATAAAATTATTTTAATAAATATTTTGAAAACAATAAAGTATGCTCCAGAAAATCCTGGATTATATCGTACAAAGCAGCCATAATCACTTTACTTACCTTCTATAGATTGTCTAGAGCTAGCTGGGAGGAAGTACAAAAAGTTGGAGCTCCCACAGTTTGAGAGGACTAATCCGGAGAAATACTGATTTGCAATGAAGATCAGGATCTATTTTGTCATGGTTGTGATGATGCTATTTTTCATCCTAGCTTGAGTTGCTAAGGAGAAGCACAAGGGACTTTATAATTTCTTTGCATTGGACACGTACACGGTGTCTAGTATTTTGAAACATTTTTTTCAAAAACATTATCGTATTTAAGCCCATAAGAAACAGTACACTATTAATTACAATCACCCTTCGCAGATACTCAAGTGGCTCCTACTCAAGTAGGATCAGGTAAATTAAAACAAAAGTGACATCACAAAGCCTTTACGTGGAAGAGGTAAAAATTGTTACTATCTGATGTTAGAGCCTAAATTTTAGTGGAGAATTCAGAAAGCCAGGCTGTCCACATCCCAGCATTTTTTCCTACTCATACCTTCACTCTCTCTGTCCACCTGCTGGGCTCTTTTCTATCTCCAAACACACTAAATAAGTTTTCCTCCCTTTTTTTTCCCCAGAATATCTTTGCCCCAGGTATCTGCAAAACTCACTTTCTCAATAAAGTCAGCATCAAATATTTCTTGTCTAGACAGACCTTCCCTAATGCCCTGCCCATTTAAGATCATACTCGGTGATTCTCTCTTTCACTGTCCATACTTCGTTTGATCAAAAGTTGGCCAGATGTATCAATTCTCATTGATTCATAAGTAGTTGCCAATGACTTGGTTGGATAGTTATAGACTTGGAAGTAACAGATCAGAATTTTGACACCCAGAGGTATGAAGAAGAGTTGTGTAGATGGACCTATTAAGTGGACACAGAAATTAAAAATATTTGTATGTTATATGATTTCTCATTAAGGTAAAAAGATGCTTGATTAAAAGATGTACAAGGTAGGAAGCTCTGGGGTGTCAGTAAGCCTCTTTCCTCGCCATAATGTGCTTGCTTAGTGTGAACATATACAAAGTGGCCATGGTGTCATACTTGCTAATCATACATTCAACACTATGGACTTCCACTTCAAGGTTGCCTTGACATGTCACAACTGAATGCTTAACCTGCCAACACGTAGACCAACAACAAATCCTTAAATGTAGCATCCTCTAGTACTAAGTTAATTACTTTGGACCTTTTCTATCATAATGAAAGCAGCAATTTTTCCTACTGAAAGACAAAGAAATTATTGATATGTATATGTCTTCTCTGCTTGCAATGCACCTGCCAAACAAACTTATTCATGACTTATTCATAGTCATGAGCATGTTTATAATTAAATTTAGATAATAATGTTCATCATTACATGAAAGTTATTAATTAAGGATTATCTTTTATGATTATTATATTAATATACCGAAAAAAGAATGAAAATTAGAATTACTGAAAATATAATTGTGGCTAAATTATGTAAATCTAAAAGTTACTGTTCTTTTTCTGTGATTGTGGGACTTTGTAAGGCTGAAAACTAATCTGAAGAGATTTTGCTTAGAATTGTCTGAAACGTGAAGAATGGTAAGCCAATGATTACCAAATATTATAATGTTGAAAGAATTCAAGAAAGATTTGGGGATCTACTTTTAAATTCTATAGGCAGCATATGGAAACATTCATTGAACAAGAGTTAGTACCAGGGCGTATCTTCCTAAACTCAGAATCTATGGCTTACACACTTTATAAGCCACACCAAATCCATTTTCACCTCACTCAGTAACTTTCTCACACACATGCACATAGAAACAAAGGAGAGTCATTCTTCCCTAAACCCGCACAATGGTAGAGATTCCCCCATAAAAATCAGAGCCCCCTCTATTCCATAAAAGCCGGGTATCTTCCAGCCTTGTCATAGACCTCTTTTGAGTACTCATCATCAATTTTCAGGGTTTTTTCCTATATCTGTAGTGACTATGTGACAACAAATTTACTTCTCTTATAGACTTGCAGTCATTATTTCTTTAACCTGTAAATACATAACTGACATGCTAATAATAATTGCATCTTTTAAATGTTTTACAACAATGATAATCTTGCAATTTTATACAGATCTAATTAATGTAATAATCTTTTAACTATACTGAAAGTAACACATTATATGTCTGTGATATTTTAGAATCTGTGGTTAGGAAAAGTACCAGGATATAAGTCCAAGTGTAGGGAAGGGAACCACTGTCCTGTAGGCATCTAATAATTACCTTCATTTATATGAGGCATTTCACACAGAAAGTGCCCTTTACATCACTATTGCATCACAAAATGTGAACTAGTTTTCACATTTTGAAGATGAAGGAGCTGAACCTCAGAAAAGTCTGTTAACGTTATCCAGATCACAAAATTTGTGCAAGTGCTGTGCCAGCCTGAGACATGGATTGATTTTGTTGATCATTTTATTCCAAGTGCCTTGAATAGTGCTTGCAAGATGGCAGAATTGTTTTAATGTTAAATGAATGAATTTCTGGGGGCGGGGGAGAGTAGCATATAAACATAAGCCCATCTTTCTCCCTATTACTATTATCTCTCCATTTCCACTATACTGGAAAGAACTTCTATGATAAACAAAAAAAATAGTAAGTTTGAAAATTTGACTCTAAGATGAATTCTTAGTTTTTTTCCAAACTTAAATATCTGTTATGACAAAGAATCTCACAAAGAATCTAGGCATCAGCATTGGAAGGTCCAGGTCAATGTCATGGTAGGATTTCCCACTCATTGGATCTCACTTCCCCATCAATGGCAGTGAATCTGTTTGTGACTTTTACATTCTCAGTAATGATCACACTGTAATACGAATTAAAAAAAATGCTCATACTTGGACTGGAATCTTTCAGGCAGCAAAGAGACATTTTGTGCTTTTCTGAATTCAGATGTTCAACTTAAATTTCATGTTCACAAGTGCAAATTCCTGACTTAACATTTTTAACCTAGTTGTTTGGTATGGCTTAAGGTAGAGGCTGGCAAACCACCTACTGCCTGTTTATGTAAATATGTTTTTATTGAAAAGCCACTTTCATTTGTTAATGTATTGTCTATGGCTGCTTTTGTGCTATTAACAACAGAATAGAGTAGTTGTGTCTGCAAAGCCTAATATGTTTACAGTCTGATCCTTCACAGGAAAAGTTTGTCGACTTCTGATTTAAAATGTCTAGGTTATCCTAGAAGTATTAGAGGGCCCTTGGCTGAGAATTCCTGAACATCTAAGAGAAAAACATAGACATAGATATGGATCGTGTCTATGAAAAAGTGACTCCATTTTCATCTGCTTAGCATGCAGCACATTGGGCATCTGAAATGGAATAGCAGAATATTAATGTGGAACGATGGTTTGTACACCATTCCAGGGCCATGAAGGCTTACCTTACTGTTATAAAAATTATTCTGTAGAGCTGTTCTATGTGTTTTATGATCAAAACTATGACTTGGTAAAAAGATATCTGGCAAGAGATGAATGGGGAATTCAGCTGTGCTAAGGATATGAAACTATTTTAAACATTTTTTGTTTAAAAATTAGGTAGCATGTATCAATACTTTACTAGGTGAAAGATAATTGTGATGTGTGATTTTCAAGCTCTTTTAATACTTACAACAATCTAAATATGATAGATGCTATTATTATTTACGTTTAGAAATGAGACAATCTTGTTGACATCCTCTATATTTTCTTACACCTCTCTGATGGTTAGTGATCAAATCTGATTCACAGGACTGGTGATTGCAAAGACATATTGTAAACAGAAATGCTTAAAGGCTAGGGAAATACAGTGATCAACAGTGAACTCCCAGATGTTAAACTTGGATACATGTGTTTGCTTGAACTCATCAGCCCCTGTCATTTTATCTTGCTCTGTGGAAGAAAGGTAATCACTCCTAGAAGGTGCAGCCTTGTCCAATTCCAGAGCCAACCTTCCCTAAGGCTGGCTGGATTGATGTTCCAGGCCCATTAGTAGAGCCTGCATTTGCTAGTAGGTACTGGTACTTGAACTAGAATCTTTTTTTCTGAGGAATGACAATTTGAGATTTGTGTACTTTCCATGCCAATTTGCAGCTTCATTTTGCACCCATGTCCAAAGCAGAATGTATTCAAGGTCTATCTTATGGCAAAATACTGAGCTAGAAATGGACTCATGTCTAATTGAACAGAATTTCCCTAGTTTGTTTCCTATTTGCATTATGTTTGTATGATCAAATGGTTTGCTTTCATGAGTGTACCTCTTTTTCCTTTTTTTCCCCCATATTTCTTGGATATTATCTGGAAAACTCATATAATTCTTTTTTGCTTTCTTTACCCTAGAAGCTGAGCTGTGATCCTTACAGTTTCAGTGTACCCAGTCCTATCAACATGGCTGGTGACCTTCTGCCAACAGGTATTGTCACAATCCAAACCTCATGCTGGTTTGTCCTACCCTCCAGATAACCCTGACAGTCTTTCTAAGTCTTCCTGGTGTCGGGCCTTCTTGAGTCTCCATGGATATAGAAAGTGCAGTTGGTTATTTCCTTGAGGCCCAGTGCAATTATTTTATTCACTCTTCACATCTTTTCTTTCTAGGTCCTAGGGCTTCCCCGTCCCTGGTGGTCCACTGCTGAGGACCATCTAGCAGAATCGATCCAGGCACTTTATAAAGAGAATAAGAGTCCTATATGTCTCCAGAACAAAACATTTCACCATTACATCAAAAGAATAAACTTGGTAACTAGATACAAAAGAGCAAGAAGAATAAATAGGCAGATTCTGTGATAATAATGATCACAGAATTATAGTAGTATATAGAAGTTAGTTAACCTGTTGCTTAGAGATTCATGGAAGACATTTCATTTAGTATTTAGTACCTAGTGTAATAGTATTAGACATAGTTCCTGTTATCAAGAAGATTAAAATATACCAGGACAGACTGATGTTGTATGCCCATATTTCTATGTGATGCCATGCTTTTTCAGGAATATGCAAGGAGATGTTCTTCCTAACAAAGGAAAAATAGGCAAAAATGTGGAGTTCTCTGAGCCAATGGAGTGGGAATTGGAATGCATTCATTCACAAACAACTCTTTCACCCCCTGGACAGAGAGACCAAGAGCTCTTCATTCTAACAGCAGTTCTTATTAAACAGCCTTAGGTATAGCTAACAATTTCCAGAGGGTATTTGAGGAAAATAAGCCATTTGTGGAAATCTATTGATGAAATGTCATTTACAAAGATTTAATTTATATAAGAGTGTAAACATAGACCAACACCCAGTTAACAGGACCCACAAGATACAGGCATTGCATAGTAGTCATTATGTAACAAGTGAAGCTCGGAATGCACATGTGACAAAGGAAATTGGGGCAAACACATTCTCTCACACAGGTGATATTAGAGTTTAATGTTAATGCCTATCTAGTTTCAGTAGCAACTGGACATTCTGTATATATGTCTAGTTCCATCATTTGCTAATTACTATGGTTTGAATGTGTCTCCCCAAATTCATGTGCTGCAAATTTAATCCTCGATGCAACACTGCTAGGACATGAGGCCTATTAAGAAGTGATTAGGTCACAAAGTTTCTGTCCTCTAAATAGGTTAATGATGTTATCTTAGGAGTGAGTTAGTTATTGCAAGAGTGGATTTATTATAAAAGCAAATTTGGCTCTTTCTAGTGAGTGCTCTTTTGTCTTTCTAGTTTCTACCACGGGATGATGCGGGACAAAGGCCCTCAGCAGATGCCAGGGACATGCTCTTGGACTTCCCAGCCTCCAGAATCATAAGCTAAATAAATGTCTGTTTATTATAATTTACCCAATCTGTGGTAGTCTGTTATAGCAGCACACAATGGACCAAGACACTATGCAGGAATTTACTTCACTTTCCTGTGTCTCAGTTTCCAAATATTTTAAACAAGAAACATAATAAC
>CAUYRT010055925.1:0-24016 GCA_963574885.1 Lepilemur ruficaudatus
AAATATATGTAAAAAATTAGCCGGGCATGGTGGCGCATGCCTGTAGTCCCAGCTACTTGGGAGGCTGAGGCAGAAGGATCGCTTGAGCCCAGGAGTTTGAGGTTGCTGTGAACTAGGCTGATGCCACGGCACTCTACAGCCCGGCAACAGAGTGAGACTCTGTCTCAAAAAAAAAAAAAAAAAAAAGAAACAGGACAGTGTTCACTTTAGCAGCATATATACTAAAGTTTGGAAGAATACAGAGAAGATTAGCATGGCCCCTGCGCAAGGGTGACACGCAAATTCGTGAAGCATTCCATATTTTTTTAAAAAACAAAAATAAAGTAAAAAATAAAAGGACGGAGTAAATGCAGACCTCGTGACAGAAAGGTAGGATTTATGGGGAAGAACTGGAAAGATCTGGGAGCCCGAGGAGCATGAGCCTGGTAGAGTTGCTGAACAGACATGAAGTACCTTATATCGTGTTCTCTTTGCAAATTTGCATCTCATCAAGCCTGCATGTTAGAAAAAATTGGTTTTCTCTGCAACTCCCAGGTTTAGCCCTCCCCTGGGACTGACAGCTGGGCAAGGGAGCTAGTGAGCATGTGATTCGCAGAGCCCTGGTTTGAGCTGGCACTGGGCAGAGGCTGGATCAAAGTCTTGGTTGTGTCTTGCCCTCACCTGCAGAGAGATGGGTCATGTTCCTGCTTTGGGCCCTTTCTGGGAAAAGTTCATAGCTTGTAGTACCTGAGCAGGTCTCTCTCTGTTCTTGTTTCCCACATGTCCAGACTTTGTTCTTGATCATTACTGGGAGGTTGAACACTGCAGGAAGGAGGCTTGGGGCCTCTTACACTGTGAAACGGACATGAGTCTCACCTCTCTGTCTGGCAGAGTAGCCACAAGTACAGGTCAAATCCAGGTGTAGCAACTCACGCTGAAAACTGCTGCCCGAAGAAGAGATTTCAAACCCTGGTTGCAAATTCTATTTTAAAAGCAGCATTTGATAACGGCAAAACCCAGAGCCCCTGAAGAATCAGGAGATTTTTCCTTAGAGTTGTGCACTAGTCTTAGACTTGGATTGGGAGGTAGCTACCCTTCCTGAATTTGCGTGACTCGTTTGGGGAGATGGGCGAAAGTAGGAGCATGGCCTTGTTCCCTTCTCCTCACCCCTCACTCACCCTCCTCTAGGTTGCCCAAGTACTCTTGCCAGTTCATTGAGATGTGTCTGATGGTGACAGCTGATCACGGGCCAGCTGTCTCTGGGGCTCACAACACCATCATCTGTGCCCGAGCTGGGAAGGACCTGGTCTCCAGCCTCACCTCGGGGCTGCTCACCATTGTAAGTTCTGTCATCCTAGGAGGTGAACGGGGGGACGCTGGGCTTCGGCATCGTGCTGCTCTGCTGCAGCAGGGTACTTAGAAGGTGCCCCCGAGTGTAAAACCTTGTGCTGAGGGCTGTTCAGGACATGCTGGGTCGGTTTGCAAAGCTGAAGGAAAACTCTAAATAGCTCAAGGCAACGTGTGCGTGTTTCTCCTCCAGGGGGATCGGTTTGGGGGTGCCTTGGACGCAGCAGCCAAGATGTTCAGTAAAGCCTTTGACAGTGGCATTATCCCCATGGAGTTTGTGAACAAGATGAAGAAGGAAGGGAAACTGATCATGGGCATTGGTCACCGAGTGAAATCGGTGAGTTGCTGTCCTGGAGGAGGGGGATGGATATATAGGGGGGGTGGTGACGGGAGGGCATCAGTTTAGCTGGGAGCACTCAAGCTCTCGACTCCAACATACAAAACTTTGGCTGTGTTGACAAGCTCCATGGAAGGCAGCAATTTTATCCATTTTATCATACAGATTTCTTTTTAACAGTTTAAATCTCATTCAGCTGTGGCGTGAAAATATGATGAAAAGGAAACTTGGTAACTTCGGCTTCCCAAATGAATCTTATAGGAAAAAGGACTAAGGCCAAAGTTGAGGAGACATAAGGGTCACCACACGCTAGGTAATATTTAATGCTACAGTGACAAATAACTCCAACAATCTCAGAGGCTTACAATAGAAAGGCTTATTTTTTATTCACACTACAAATGTCTTTGCTGAACGAGCAGCTCTATCTGGGATGTGCTGGCCTCATGTCAGCACGAAAAGAGCAACAGTAAGACCACAGGAAGGTTCTTAAAGCTTCTGCCTGGAGTTGTGTGGTTCACTTGTGTTCACATTTCATTGGCCAAGCAAGTCAAAGGGTGAAGCCTGATGTCACTGGGGCAGGAAGAGTGATAATATCAAACCAAGCCTGATTGGGAGAGACCAGTGGGAAGGATGGTAAATATTTTACACAGTTAATATAGTCTCACACAGGGCCTGTGTCCTCTGTGTGTCCTGGTTTCATTCATTGCAGATCTGGAGTTTTTCCTAAAATTTGGGGGATACTTTACTGTCTTTCTCCCAACATGTGCTTGCTTAGTATAGAACTTCATTCCAACATGACTAGGCCACAGAGCTGGTGGGCAGCGTGGCTGGTAGCTAAAACCTAAGACTCTGGGTTGGAGAGTGGGCGAGTCCCAGCCCAGGGTGTCACACTGTGGGACCTGGCCAGCTCCCTGAACATCTCCAGGGCTCAGCTGTAACGTAAAAGGGAGAACTTACAAAAAGTGGTTTTGTGTCCTAAATGAGATATGAGAGGACTAACCAACCTTCAGCCCCACAGCAGTGTCACGGTAGGTGCCACGTAAAATCACACACATGGATCATAAGTCCCTGAATCACCTCTGGGATAAGACATGTACAGTTCTGATCACCTGTGACACAAATACAAACACATCCCTTAACAGCAGCGTGTGAGTGGGTTCCTCTGTAACTTTGGGTCTATTTGTAGATAAACAACCCAGACATGCGAGTGCAGATCCTCAAAGATTATGTCAAACAGCATTTCCCTGCCACCCCTCTGCTCGATTATGCACTGGAAGTGGAGAAGATTACCACCTCAAAGGTAACAAAGAAAAAAATTTCTCTAATTCCCTTAATCATATGTTAGATGAATTTCTTGGGGGAAATGAGAGCCAGCTTACATTTTGATTATGCAGCTAAAATCAAATCTGGTTTTCTGGAAATTTTTATTTCTGTTGCATAAATAAATTCAGCAGACATGCATTTAATGTCACCTAGGTGTTGGGTCTGTTGCTAGATGCTGGGAATTGAACTGAGTGAGACACAGTCTTAACCAGTGGGGATGTTTTGCTGGGAGACATTTGTTTGCTTGTTTTGGGGATTTTGTTTCTGTTTTTGTTTTTGAGATGGGGTCTTGGCTATATTGCATAGGCTGGTTTCCAACTCCTGGGCTCAAGCCATTCTCCCACCTCAGCCTCCTGAGTAACTGGGTTGGTGGGAGGTTTTGAATGTTGGTCAAAATTCATAGTAATAGTGGTACTGGTAACAGTGGAAAATTACAAAGAAAAAATGAGAAATAATGATAAATGCTTTGAAATTTTTTGCCTTCCCAGAAACCAAATCTTATCTTGAACGTAGATGGTTTCATTGGAGTTGCATTTGTAGACATGCTTAGACACTGCGGGTCCTTCACTCGGTAAGCATTGCAGCCATTTTCTTCTTCATAACATTGACTTATTTTTGTTGTTTCCTTTCAATTATAAAAATAATGCACCCTTATTATAGAGGATTTAGAAAATAAACAGAGGTATAAAGAATAAAACAAAAATTGCCTGTTATCCTACCACCCAGAACACTTGTCTTTTCTACTTAGAAACCAAAGAGAGCTTCTCGTTCCTGGGCACAAATAAGTGCTGTCTGTCAGGAGGAGGAGGGTCATGTGAGCCATTTTAAAACTACAAGTTGATTGTGTGTTGCAGGGAGGAAGCTGATGAATATATTGACATTGGAGCCCTCAATGGCATCTTTGTGCTGGGAAGGAGTATGGGCTTCATTGGTAAGTTCCCTGCTGTTGTTGTTTTAAGGGTTGGGGTTTTTTTTTAATCCTCACAGTTCAGCTATACCACTTGCCCATGTGGTGAGTTTCTACACAAGAGTGGTTATATTTTCTTAATCATTGTTTTTTTGTTTGGTTGGTTTTGTTTTTTTTGTTTTGTATTTTTGAGACAGGGTCTTGCCCTGTCTCCTAGGCTAGAGTGCAGTGGCATCATTACAGCTCACTGCAGCCTCAAACTCGTGGGCTCAAATGATTCTCCTGCCTTAGCCTCCCAAGTAGCTGGGACTATAGGTTCATGCTACCACGCCTGGCTAATTTTTCTATTTTTTTGTAGAGATGGGGTCTCGCTCTTGCTGCTGTGCCCAGCCCTTAATCATTGTTCTTAATCCTTCCTTTCTTACTGTAACTTCCCCCTTATGGTCATCCTGTGTTCTCAGAAACGATTGCTAGCCCAGGAAAACAGAATTAAATCCAATGGTTCCCTTTTTCCAAGTGTGCTGTGTCTCCCTGTGGAATAGATCTGGCTCCACTTCCCCACTGCTTTATATCTGCTTGTTTTGTATTAGAAAGATGTCCCTTCCTTATCCTTTCCCCCTCTCCAGGCTTACAGAACTCTAACAAAAAGATGCATTTGCTTCATTTTAGGACACTATCTTGACCAGAAGAGGCTGAAGCAGGGGCTGTATCGTCATCCGTGGGATGATATTTCATATGTTCTTCCAGAACACATGAGCATGTAACTGAGTCAGGAACCCTGTTGCAGTAAACTGAAGACAAGAACTCCTCACCCTGGGAAAAAGTGTGCAGACAGCTGGCAGTGAAGCCTGCTATAGGAAGGCCTGGAATGTAAACAGCCACTGGTGTACAGGCACTGAAGGCCAACACCCAGAGGCTAACACTTGTTCAGTCCACACAAAGAAGCTTAATATTTTTTTTATAAGCATAGAAATAAAAACCAAGCCAATACTTGTGACATCTGCTCTGCTACCTGCTGTATTTATTATATGGAAGCATCTAAGCACTGTCATGATAGTGTTCTTCCTCATTGTATGGTGTTATGATGTTGCTTTCTTTTTTCATTAGTTAAAACATTTTTTATTTCCTTGGAGGAAGGGAATGAAATTTTCAAGACCTCAAGATACTATACATTTAAAGCACCCCTGATGTCTTGTTTTTCCACTTCCTTTTCTTTCTCCTTATATAACATGAAGAACATTGTATTAATCTGATTTTTAAGGATCTTTTTGTATGTTATGTGTTAAGGGTTTGTTTGGTATCCCGCTGAAATGTTATGTGTTGCAGATCAAAGTCTGTTTACGTCGAGGAGATGGGACCATTGCATCCTTAACCATTGTCACAGAATATGTGGAGTAGTAATTTAAAATGTAAAGTTGTAACATACATATGTTTAAAATGGAAACGCAAAGAAAAAAGCTGTGAAATGTCTTGTGTCTTATGTTCTCTGTATTTATGCAGCTGACTTGTCTGTCTGTAACTGAAGTGTGGGTCCAGGAGCTTGTCTCCAGCTGCTTCGCATCTGTCATCCATAAAGATTGTAGGCAGCTGCCACCTCAGTCTCTTCTCTGTATTATCATAGTTTGGTTTAAATAAACTATATAGTAACAATGAAGGCATACTGCTGTCTCCTGTCATCTGTATCTTTTCATCTGTATTCCATTTGAACTGCACTTTCTGATAGTTTTAGTACATGTAGTTAAAAATGCTCATCTACCTCTTTAAAAAAAAGAATTAAAACACTAGCATCAAAAAATACAAAGCCCCCAATTATGTTCTCCCCTAAATCTGTACCTCCGGCTTTCTCAGTGAATGGTAAACAAAGATACTCAGGCCAAAAGCTTGGGAGTCACCCTTTCCTCTACTCTCTGGTTGCCATATTCTATTGATTTACCCTTTAACTTTCCCTCTGATCTGTCCACTTCTGGTCTGCTATCTGGTGCCCCTGTTTCCCCTTTTGTCCCTGTAGGTTCCATTCTCCATACAGCCACCAGCGATATTTTTAAAAACCCATTGAACTGGCTCACTCCCTTGCTTAAAACCCAAACGTGGTTTTTATTCATCTTCAACAGTGACTATGGTCCAAGCTCTATTCAAAACACCTGACTTTGAGCATTATCTCATCTAACCCTTGCAGTGAGTTTCCAAGGCAGACAATATCCCCGTTTTTAGAAGATAAATTAGTTCAGAGATAATGAGTAGCTTGCTCACCCTCATCCACTTAGCCGGGGCTTGGTCTTTTTATCTTCTAAACTGTTTACTCCAAAGCCATTTTAAATAAAAATCATATTTTTCCTATATATCAAGGCTTTAACCACGTGTGGTGGTCTAAGGTGGCTTTTACATGACAAAGTGACTGCCAAGAGCACCCATCCTCCCACCAAGACCAGGGTGGGAGGCCGAGGTGAAGTCATCACCACTGGGAGAGAGGATTGCAGTCAAACCCCACCAAGGGTGGGCGGATTGCGGGAGGCGCGGCGGCGCATGCGCGTCCGGCGGGAGGCCCGGCTCCGCCCCGCGCGCACTATTTAATCCCAGAATCCCTCTGTGTCGCACCAGAACGACGGCGTCGTTCCGAGAGTGCGGAGCTCGGGCGCGGCGGCGTCAAGATGGCGGCAGCGGCTGTTGCAGCGGCAGCAGCAGCGGCGGCGGCTGCATCTCTTCAGGTGCTGGAGATGGAGAGCATGGAGACGGCCGCTGCCGGCTCGGCGGGGCTGGCCGCCGAAGTCCGAGGCAGCGGCACGGTTGACTTCGGGCCTGGGCCCGGGATTTCTGCAATGGAGGCGAGCGGGGGCGATCCTGGCCCAGAGGCCGAGGATTTCGAGTGCAGCTCTCACTGCTCGGAGCTGTCCTGGCGGCAGAACGAGCAGCGGCGCCAGGGCCTCTTCTGTGACATTACCCTGTGCTTCGGCGGTGCCGGAGGCCGCGAGTTCCGGGCCCACCGCTCGGTGTTGGCTGCCGCCACCGAGTACTTCACGCCCCTGCTCTCAGGCCAGTTTTCCGAGTCCCGCTCGGGCCGGGTGGAGATGCGCAAGTGGAGCTCCGAGCCGGGGCCCGAACCCGACACAGTGGAAGCCGTTATCGAATACATGTACACCGGGCGCATCCGCGTCAGCACGGGCAGTGTGCACGAGGTGCTGGAGTTGGCCGACAGGTAGGCGAGGGAGGCGGGAGCGCGGAGGGAGGGCGCGGCGCGGAGAAGGGGAGATGCTGGCCCGCGGAGGGGCCTGCGGAGGGGGTAGGGCAGTGTCTGGGGACCGCAGTCAGCGAGCCCTCAGTGGATGCATTCGGTTCATTCTCGCTGGGGAGCGCCCGCTGTGGGGCAGCCAGCGCGCTGGGCTCGGAGGTGGCAGCCGCGGGTCCGGCGAGGGAGCGCAGATTCTAGGTAGAAGAACAAAGGCAATGAAAAGGAAAGTTATGTGATGAGTGATGTGCTGAAGTTCAGATGGAATGAAAGGATAGTGAGTGAGTAGAGGAGAGACCTTTCTAAGGAGGTGACACTTAAGCCGACCTCTAAATGGCAAGAAAAAACTGGCGGTGCAAAGATGGGGGATGAACATTCCAGGCTGATAGCTCAAAGGCCCTCAGGCAGGATCCAGTTTGGCTTGGAGAAGGAACTTAAAAAAAATCGAGTGAGGCTGGATCTAGTGGGTGAATAGGAGAAGGGTGTGTGAGATGCATTGGAATAAGGAGTTTGGATTTGACTGAGTGTGATGAACTGGATAAAGAAATGATGTGACTGAAATATTTTACAAGATTGTTCTGCTACTGTGGTAAACGGATGGTAGGGAATAGGAATGGATGCTCTCGAGACTGGTTAGCTGGCAGATGAATACTGTTTATAGAGGTGGGGAGGAGTCTGTTTTGGCAGTATCATCTTACAGGTTCGTTATTTTAACAAATACCTATTGAGTGCCTATTATGCGTCAGATCACACACCCGATGCTGGGATTCAGCAGTGAACAAAACAGACAAAAGTCCCTTTTCTTACTGCATTTACCGTTGGTAGACAGACAGTAAGTAGACTATATAGGCTGTTAGATGATTGTTATCATTGTAATGAAAAGTAAAGCTTGATGGCGAGGGCACATAGAAAGTGCTGGTGGAGAGGAACTGTTGTTTAAATTGAGTGGATAGAGAATGCCTCATGAAGGTGACATTTTGCAAAGAACTGAAAGGGACGAGGTAAAGAGTGTTCCAGATCGGAAACACCAATGCAAAGGCCCTGAGATGGAGCTTGTCTAGATGTTAGAGAACAGCAGGGAGCCAGTGTGGCTGTGTCAAGGGGATGCAGAGTGAGAGGAGCAGGAGAAGCCTCAGGAAGGTAATGGTGATAGATCCAGATCCCATAGGGCCTTGTTGGCCTGAGGAAGGACTTGAGCTCTTACTCTGAATGAAATGGGAAGGTGTGGGGCAGAAGAATGACGCAGTCTGATGTGATGAATTCTGCTGTGTTATAAAAAGGATAGAGCCCTGGGGAGAGAGTGGCAAGGACAGAAGCTGAGAGACTAGTGTAGGAGGTTGTTGCAGTGGTGATGGAGGCTTGGATTGAGTAGGAAGAAGTGAAGATAATAGGTGTTCTGGTTCTAGATAGATTTTGAAGGTAGGGTAGATGGATTTGACTGCTAGTTTTTTGACCCAAACAATTGGAGAGATGGAGTTATTAAGATGTAGAAGATTGCAGTAAGAGCAGGTTTGGGAGGAAGATTGGGAGTTTGGTTTTGGTTAAGAAGATGTCTGAGTAGGCTGTTGGACATAGAGCACTGGGAGTTGTTGGACGGTGGCTCACACCTGTAATCCTAGCACTCTGGAAAGCCAAGGTGGAAGGATCACTTGAGGTCAAGAATTCAAGACCAGCAAGAGCAAGACCCCATCTCTACTAAAAATGTAAAAAATGAGTCAGGCATGGTAATGTCTCACCTGTAGTTCCAGCTCCTCGGGAGGCTGAGGCAGGAGGATTGCTTGAACACAGGAGTTTGAGGTTGCTGTGAGCTAGGCTGATGCCACGGCACCCTAGACTGGGCAACAAAGTGAGACTTTGTCTCAAAAAAAAAAAAAGAAAGAAAGAAAGAAGAGCATTGGGAGCTAGAGATATGGGGATGGGGCTGGAATTAGCATATAGATGTTAACTAAAGCCGTGGGACTGGATGAAATGACTTAGGGAGTATAGATGGAAAAGGGGCAGGGAGAGAGGGTAGGCAAGACCCTGGGGTTCTGTAGAATGTTAAAGGGGAGCCAGCAGAGGAGACTGATACCATGGAATCCTAGGAAGGAAGGATGTCAAGGAGGGAGTTGCCAATTGTGGCAACTCTCAACCCATAGATCATTGGAGGTCCATGGTGGTATTGACAAGAGCTAGTTAACCCTTGCTTTACAAGGAGGATCAGAAAAATATTACACATGTGGAAATATTTTGGAGGGTGGTCAAGGGAGGTAAATACCCGCCCAAGGTAGGAGATTAGAGGATGTTTGTGTGTGAATGAAATTAATTCAGTGGAAGAGGAGAAATTGATGTTTTAGGAGCAGGGGAATAATTGCAGGAATAAAGTCCCTGCAACCAAGAAGGGGGTGATCCTTTTCTTCCCATCAACAAAAGACAGGTCAACAAAAAAAGGCCAGGTGTGTTGGCTCATGCCTTTAATTCCAGTGCTTTGGGAGGCCAAGGCAGGACAATTGCTTGAGACCTGGAGCTCTAGACCAGCTTGGGCAATAGTGAGACCTTGTCTGTACAAAAAAATAGGAAAAATTAGCCAGGGTACATATAGTCCCAGCTACTGGGGAGGCTGAGGTGGGAGGATCGCTTGAGCCCAGGAGTTGGAGGTTACAGTGAGCTATGATCACACCACTACACTCCAGCCTGGGTGACAGAATGAGACCCTGTCTCTTTAAAAAAAAAAAAAAAAGAAAGAAAGAAAGAATAGATGTAGCCTATGGTAAAAGTTTTGGGTAAGGAGAGGCTTCAGAGAAAAAGCCTGTTTTCATCACTGTCTACTTTGCAGTTTACCTCACCAATGTAGATTTTCTCTATAGAGATGCAAATCTCCCCACAAAAGACAGCTTTTCAAAACGATTCCTGTGGTTTATAGCCCCTTTGAACAGCCATAGTGAAATATGCTGAAGAAGCATATTTGGGGTGAAATATTCTGATTTCCTTAAGTATAGAATCCATATTAAAATTGGAAAGGTTAGCTGGGTGCGGTGGCTCACGCCTGTAATCCTAGCACTTTGGGAGGCTGAGGCAGGAGGATTGCTTGAGGTCAGGAGTTTGAGACCAGCCTGGGCAAGGGTGAGACCCGGTCTCTACCAAAAATAGAAAAAAATTAGCTGGGTGTCCTGGCGCATCCTATAGTCCCAGCTATTTGGGAGGCTGAAGCAGGAGGATCACTTGAGCCCAGGGGTTAGAGATTGCAGAGAGCTATGAAGACGCCATGGCACTCTAGCCCAGGCAACAGAGCAAGTCTCAAAAAAATAAAAAATATCTGAAGAATAGAAAAATAAGCACCACATGTACTCACTAGCAAATTGATTTCACTGATCAACACCCAAGTGGACATATAGGAATAACATTTATCAGGCATCAGGCAGATGGGAGAGGGGAGGAGGAGATGGGTATATACACACAATGAGTGCGGTGTGCACCGTCTGGGGGATGGACACTCTTGAAGCTCTGACTCAGGTGGCACAAGGGGAATATACGTAACCTAAACATTTGTACCCCCATACTATGCTGAAATAAAAAATTAAAAATTAAAATTAAATTAAAAAATAAAATAAAATTGGAAAGGTTAGACCAGGAAGGCAAAGGATAGGGTACAGCAGCAGGTAGATTGGGTGGTAGGAAAATGAAGTTCCTGTCTGATTGTTTCTGTTTTCTCAAAGTATGAGGCCAGGTCATCAATTAGAAGGTAGAGTGGGATGGGTATAGGTCTGAGGGAGGGAGGTTTGTTCAATGAATGGATGGAGCTTTGTCAACGTCTATTTGAGTGAAAAGAAAGAAAATGGATGGAGAAGTGTTACCGCACTCACTAAAACTGTGTTTGCTTCTGTCATGTGATCTTATGTTTGTCAGATTTGCCCTGCTTTATTGGGAGTTAGAGGTGAGGAGAGGAGAGCATACTTCAGGCAATTTACTTAAAACTCTTCTCTCCATCTGTCAGCTGCTGAGCAGCTGTCTTGTGTCAGGCACTGTTCAAAGTGTCCTGTAATCATAATGTTTAATCAGTGCTTACAAACACCTGTCTAGGGGAATATATCTCAGAATTACCTGGAGTGCCTGCTAAAAACAGGAGCTCAGGACAGTCTGGGAACTAGGTGACCCTGGCACCCAGACATATCTGGGAGCCACTAAAGCCCTTACCACTCTACCTTGTCTTAATATCTCTAAGACAGTGTGTCCCCTTAAGAGGGTGAAGGGAGCCTGTCCTATTCATCTTTATATCGTAGTTAAAATAGTTGTTAAGCACAATAACCATAACAACAAATGGTTACTGAACTGAGAGAGAAGTCAGACTGATGAGGTCATCCTTATATTGTTTAAGGTTCTTCTCAGTTCTGGGAACTTAACTCTTTGTAAAACAGAAGCTACCCTCAGGCTGAATGCTGCCAGGTTTATGAATTGGCTGTAACTATTGTGGATTGTGTTGTTTTTTTTTTTTTAATTTAACTTTATGTGATGTATGGGTAGACATCTTGTCAATTACATGCCAAACCAGTCTCTTGTCTCTTTTTTAACCTAGACTGTCCTACACGTATTTTTTTGTTGTGTTTTTGTCTTGATTCCTGATTTCTTCAGATGTTTGAGTTTGCCTTGCCATCCCTGCTTTAATGAGAACCCAGTGCATGGCTGGGTTCCCCTAAGCACCTCACTCCATCTGGCTGCCCAAGGAGAAAGTTCTGGTGTGGAGGAAATGAAAACTTCTGACACAAAGCGTAGACTCCTTGCTGTTCCTTCTGATATCTGACCAAATGGAGCCTCCAAGAAGTCACAGTTCCTGCCTGGCTTTTACTTTATACCATATAGTCGATGCTTGATGAGGTTTCTTCACTGAGACCCTGCTTCATTTAAGAAGAGGCTGGTGGGCTGGGTGTGGTGGCTCAGGCCTGTAATCCTAGCACTCTGGGAGGCCTAATCCTAGCACTCTGGGAGGCCGAGGTGGGTGGATCATTTGAGCTTAGCAGTTCAAGACCAGCCTGAGCAAGAGCGAGACCCTGTCTCTACTAAAAAAAAAATAGAAAGAAATTAGCTGGACAACTAAAAATATATAGAAAAAAATTAGCTGGGCATGGTGGTGCATGCCTGTAGTCCCAGCTACTCTGGAGGCTGATGTAGAAGGATCGCTTAAGCCCAGGAGTTTGAGGTTACTATGAGCTAGGCTGACGCCACGGCACTCTAGCCCGGGCAACAAAATGAGACTGTCTCAGAAGAAAAAAAAGAAGAGGCTGGTGACTGGCAAGAGATTAGGAAAGGATGGCCGAGAAAGTTTGTATTGGAATTTTCCTTTGCCAAGGACAAGTTAAAGTGAAAATAAAGTTTGGGACTATTGTACTTTGTTAAATGATATGTTCTAGGGAACCTGGCATAATTAAAAACTCCAGCCCGGTACAGTGTCGCATGCCTGTAGTCCGAGCTACTTGGGAGGTTGAGGTGGGCTTTTAAACATACTTTTTCTAGCACAATATTTTCTAATTTGGGGGGATTTTCTTTTATCTGATGTTGTATTAATATATAAAATGAGACTAATCTCACCATTTCAATTTGTATAATTCAGCTACTCTCAAAATGTAACCCACATAAAACATGCATATTTGAAAAATAATCTTTTTCTTGATTTCAGGTTCCTATTAATTCGTTTAAAAGAATTTTGTGGAGAATTTCTCAAGAAAAAGCTTCATCTCTCAAACTGTGTGGCCATTCATAGCTTAGCTCACATGTACACCCTGAGCCAGCTTGCTCTGAAAGCTGCTGATATGATACGGAGAAATTTCCACAAAGTAATTCAGGATGAAGAATTTTATACTTTACCTTTCCATCTCATTCGAGACTGGCTATCAGACTTGGAAATTACAGTTGATTCTGAAGAGGTTCTCTTTGAAACAGTTTTGAAGTGGGTTCAGAGAAATGCTGAAGAGAGAGAGAGATACTTTGAAGAACTTTTTAAATTGCTCCGGTTGTCCCAGATGAAACCTACCTACCTTACTCGGCATGTCAAACCAGAGAGGCTGGTAGCCAATAATGAAGTTTGTGTCAAGTTGGTGGCCGATGCAGTGGAGAGGCATGCCCTGAGAGCTGAGAATATACAATCTGGCAACTTCCAGCACCCTGCTTCTCACGTCTCATTATTACCTCGTTATGGGCAAAACATGGACGTGATCATGGTTATTGGAGGTGTGTCGGAAGGAGGGGATTATTTAAGTGAATGTGTGGGCTATTTTGTTGATGAGGACAGATGGGTAAACCTGCCCCATATTCATAATCACCTTGATGGACATGCTGTTGCAGTAACAGAGTCCTATGTGTATGTTGCTGGATCAATGGAACCAGGGTTTGCTAAAACGGTAGAAAGGTATAACCCAAATTTGAATACGTGGGAACATGTTTGTAGTCTGATGACAAGAAAGCATTCTTTTGGGCTGACAGAAGTCAAAGGGAAGCTCTATAGCATTGGAGGACATGGCAACTTTAGTCCTGGCTTTAAAGATGTGACTGTTTATAATCCTGAGCTTGATAAATGGCACAACTTGGAATCGGCACCAAAGATTCTTCGAGATGTCAAAGCGCTAGCCATTGAAGACCGCTTTGTGTACATTGCTGCCCGCACTCCCGTGGACCGGGACACTGAAGATGGATTAAGGGCCGTAATTACTTGCTATGATACAGAAACTCGACAGTGGCAAGATGTGGAGTCTTTGCCGCTTATTGACAATTACTGCTTTTTCCAAATGTCTGTGGTCAATTCAAACTTTTATCAGACAGCATCGTGCTGTCCCAAGAGTTACTCTTTAGAAAATGAAGAGGCAGTAAGAAAAATTGCCAGCCAAGTGTCTGATGAGATTCTTGAAAGCCTGCCTCCAGAAGTCCTAAGCATCGAAGGAGCAGCCATTTGCTATTACAAAGATGACGTCTTCATTATTGGAGGCTGGAAGAACAGTGATGATATTGACAAACAGTATCGGAAAGAAGCCTACCGATACTGTGCTGAGAGAAAGAGGTGGATGCTTCTTCCTCCCATGCCACAACCTCGTTGTAGAGCCACTGCTTGTCATGTGAGGATCCCATACCGGTACTTGCATGGCACACAGAGATATCCTATGCCTCAAAACCTAATGTGGCAGAAGGACCGCATCAGACAGATGCAGGAAATACATCGGCACGCCCTAAACATGCGACGAGTGCCAAGCTCTCAGATTGAATGCTAGGTTCTCTAATACGTACAGCCTAAGACTGTCATACCTGTTTCGTGAAGCTGAAGATAAACAGACTGTTACTTGAAAAAGTATGTCGATAACTTATTTTCTACCTGAACTGATTATTATTCCTCAACAAGGAAGTACAGTTAAAAACTGAAGAATGGGAAACTCAATTCAATACGTGGTAATTTTTGTTAGCTTGCAATGTTTATCTGTTTTTGGTCTGTGTGTATGTGCTAGCTAAATAAGATCTTATTAAAGACAAGTGGAAAAATCAGGTGTAGTTACTTGGCTGTTTTTCTGTCATCAAGGTGTAACTCCTTTGTCTTGGGGACTTAGGTTTCGAACGTGCTTTAAGCACCAATTTTATTTGCACATTTACTTTGATGTTCTTTTTCATTTTTTCAAGCATGGTGGGTTTTGACAAGGTGAGAATTTATGCACTGAGCCCTTATCTGCAGGAGGCATGTGCAATAGTGAGACTGAAATTTGAAGGAAAATACACAAGATTTCAGCAAGATGATTTCAGAATGTTTGTTTGCGTTGATATTTTGTTGTATTTATCTAGAAATGATATTTTCATTTCTAGAAGAGGTGACTGATGAGAAATTTGTGATTGGCTCATGCATTTTTTGAATATTTTTCATTTCTTTAGCAGCTGTTTATAGACTTTAAGCCATCACTCTGAGATGATGGTAGTTGGCAAAAGTATAGATCTTTCGCTTATTGATTGAATACAGAGGAAGTTACATATGAAATTTGTTTCTCTAAGAAGAAAAGTATTATTAGGGTAGACTGAGAAATAAAAGGCATTTAAAAATTTAAAAACACTCTTTCCAGGAGTTGCAGGCTTATTTGAGGATATGTTAATGAGTGTAAATAATGCCTATGACAATCGATACTCAATGCCTTCAGTTTTAATTTTTGCTCTAATGTGTATTTCGTAGTCTTCATCATTCCTTTCTATAAGAAAATGTTGTTTTTTTTCCAAAATGGGAAGGAATTAACAATTTTAGAGAAATGTTGCTAAAGAGAAGCCTTATTATTTCTGGCTCTGATTGTTATATTCTCTCCAGTTGCCCTAGACTTTTATTGGAACGTCGCCTGGGACTAGAATACCAAATTTGGGTCATAATTTTGGGTCTTAAAGGTTTATCACTACAGTTATCTTTTATTGGTTTTTATGTATTCTTCTAATTCTCTTACTCCCAAGCTTTATAAAGTTAGCACTCAGGTTGACTCATAGCATTTAGTTAACATAAAGGACTCCTGTTCTAACGGTTTTTAATGTCGGTCCAGTATACTTTTCTTTTTTCTTAAAGAGTGTCTTTACCTTCTTAGATATTCCAGAATACTATTCTAGAAGTCTGATTACAAACTCAGTGATTTTTTTTCCCTTTAGTCCACTATAGTTAACCTTCTTGTTAGTTATATTATCAAATATTAAAAGAAAAAAATGCCAGGCGTGGTGGCTCATGCCTGCAATCCCAGCACTTTGGGATGCTGAAGCAGGAGAGGATTGCTGGAGGTGAGGAGTTCAAGACCAGCCTGAGCAAGCGTGAGACCTCATCTCTACAAAAAAAATAGAAAAATTTGCCGGGGTTGGCAGGGCTATCCTGTAGTCCCAGCTACTCAGGAGGCTGAGGCAGGAGAATCACTTGAGCCCAGGAGTTTGAGGTTGCAGTGAGCTATGATGATGCCACTGCCCTCATGATGCCCAGACAGCAACGTGAGACCCTGTCTCTGGAGGAAAAAAAAAAGAAAAAAGCACAACCAGAAATTTTGGCTCTCTATTTGCTGCAAGACTGTTAATGTTTTCGTTCTTGGGCTGTATACTAAGAACTTTTCTGAGCTAAATTAGTATCCCTGCCTAGGACAAAGGTTTTTAATGAATATGTTGGAAATCTGCTTAAATCCATTTAATTTTGACTAAAGTGGGGGTTGGGAAACTATAATGTCCATTTCTTTGCAGTTATATTAATAAAAGCCATTCGAATTCTGAGAAGCACTAATTAGTTATAAAGAGGTATATGCAAGCAAGACATACATTGAATGAAGCTCACTGAATGAAGTTCTCATTTCTCTCTGATAGACTATGCTAGCAAACTTCCTTTTCTTGGTTGTGTTGAAATAATTTAGTATCTCACTAGGATGCCAGTTTTTCTCCAGAAGGGTGTGATGTGTTTTTTTGTCTTTTAGTCTCAGAGTTGTCTTCTGAGACAATCGTTACCAAGTTATTTGTGGTGTCGTCTTTTTCCACATGATGTGGCAGAAATTATAATTCATAAGATTTAGGTATAATCTGGTTTTAAAAACTTGATTGAAACTGTTGTTTTTTAACTCAGCAGGCAGCCTAGGCCATGGCTGAAAAGAAGGGGTAAGTCCGTCGTTGCATGATGATGTGTGCAGGTTTTCCTGACTACTGGGTTTCTAATTTTTATATTTGAATTCACATTCGTGATTTCACATCAATAACTTGTGTTTCTGAAATAGCCTAACTAACTTGTTAATGAGGAAAGAAACCAGATTTGCTTAAATCTGTTCAAGGCTGACATTCTAAAATTCTAAACTGGAAATAACTTCCCAGAGTATTTGAAAAAGTTCTAATTATGAAGACCAAGCCTAAAATGGCTTCTTGGGAAGGAAATTTCCTTTTTGATGAAAACTTAAAAGATTGTGTTTGGTGATTTAAGCAGTTAAAAACATGGCTTTAAAAGACAGTTTAATGTGTATTCAAGCAAACCTTTGTTGCTTTTGCTTTTGTTTGGTGGAATGGAGAGAGAATTATACCAAAAAGTGATAACTATATATAATTTTGAGTGAGGCTACTTGTATCTTAGAATGGGTATCCTTTAACTATACCTATCCCACCATAGTTTAAAAAAAAAATCAGTGATATACATATATTGAGAATGTCAGTCATGAGCTTAGTGTTTAAGTAATACATCACACTTGCAATTGTTTGCATGATTAGTCTTGTGTACCTTGATATTCAACTTTGCTTGTGCTGTGCCAGTTCAAAAATAACGTTTTTGCCAAAAACTCTTAAAATTCACTGATAGCAGTTTTGTTTTGATCACTTGGTTTTGTATAGTATTTCTGGGACCAAAAAATTAAATACCTTTTTAATGTAGAACAGAAATTTGAAGCTAGAAAGATAGTATTTATGGAAGATTTGTGTGCTTTTGTTTTTTAAATACTTCAGGCTGCTGGTAAGGCAGTTCCTGGGGCACACTTTTTTCCTCTTTGTGTCTTGACTAGTGTAGCATGTGGTATGTTTAAAATACTTCGTTTTCTGCTTCATAATTCTAATGTCAACCCTATACTGTAATACAGGTGAGCTGAATTGTATATTTTATTTACTTGGTCTAATCAGATATACCTAAAGGGACTTTTTTGGTATTTTCCTCAAATTAAGCTTAAATAAGAAGGGTATGTTGGCCACATTTCATGTCTTTGAAAGTATACAGTACTGTGAAGCAAGTACTCTGCCTACACTAGAAAAATAGGGTGCTTTAACTGTAGAATATTTGAGAAACAATTGAGTGTCTCCTTAACTGTCAAATATTTTGGCACAGTTCATCACTCCGGTTTGTTACTTGGTTGAGAATAGTCCATTTTGGGTTTTGTTACAATGCTTTCCTAATAACATACCTTCTGGTCATTAGAAACAAAACAGCTCATAGTTGAGTGATGTAGTACAATAAAAGTAACACAACATGGTAGTCATTTTGCCTCAAGGAATTTAATTAGATAGCCAAATGAATGCAACAAAGTGTCGCAGCAGAAGCGTGCGGGACTCGTAACGTAGATAGCCAAATGACTGCTTTTTATCACTTTGTAGGGCTTTTGTCTTACTCTATATGACCATCACTGCAAATGTCTTACATTGAAGCACATACTATAGAGCACTTGTAACTTAATCCTCCTGCATAATGCACTGGTGAAAAGTAGTACTTGCTCTAGATGTTTGAAGATTTTATGATCCATGTGCTAGGGCTCCTTGAATTTTTGTAAAATAAATACTTAGTTTGAATTGATACAGTGAGTTTTTTGGGCTAGCAGTATCTCGGCCCCTACTCTACTAAAAGTATAATCTTGACTGTCTGCCTTTAAGTCAGAGGAGATGTAGTATTTAGAACACTTTGAGACGTGACATTATAAAATAGCTTGTTTATGTTTCTGAAGCTATCTTGTTCTGTGTTAAAGCTACTAATTGTCTCAATGTAAGTTTTAAATAAACATATTTCTTTAGAGCTAGCGCGTACTGTGTGATTTTTTTTCCTTTAATTATGCACTGTTGAATATAATTGCCTTCTTCCCTCCTACACCCTCATTTGTCCAGCCCTGGGCTCCCTTAAGTTGAACATTTTCCAGTACTCTTAGAAGTTTAAACACTGCATTTATTTAAAAAAAGAATTAATTCTTACTGCTTAGACTTTTTATTAGCTAAATGAAGAGGCTCATACAGGTAGGGTACTTGTCGAAGCAGAATACTTTACTTCATCTCGCAGTGCCAGTCCTGTGAAGTTGTCCCGTCTAGCTGCATATTCCCCAACATTGGCCAGGCCCGGAACCACACAGCAGCTCAGAGCACTGCGGTATATACTCATGTCATGAGCGTCATACCACTCATCGGTCTTTTCATCATAACACTCAACATTAAAGGTGGTGGTAAAGCCATTGAAGCCACCCACCACAAACAAGAGGTCGTCTACCACCTCAATGCCAAAATTGCTACGAGGATTAAACATAGTGGGGATCGTACGCCAAGTATTAGCCACTGGGCTGTAGGCTTCTGCACTCCTAAGTCGATTCGCTCCATCAAAGCCGCCTACCTGTGGATAGCAAAAGAAATGCAACATGGTTGACTGCTGACCATTGTTTCTGTTCACTGAGGAAGATGGGTGGGAGGCGGCGGGGAAACTGATTTCATACCTCCCTCTTCCATGAAAAAAGTTTTTCAAATCCTTACCAATGGTAGTGTAAACCTATTTGCTAATAGAAAATCTGGGGGACATCGTTTTTGTTGTAGTACAAGATAAACTTACCGCATATACATGTTCTCCATAAGCGATCACACCTATCCCACTCCTCCTGCTTCTCATGGGTGCTATGACTGTCCACTGGTTACTCTCAGTGTTGTACACTTCTGCTGTAAACAGGCATTCATTTCCATTAAACCCACCACATATGTAGACCTGGGTGAAGAGAGTTCCAAGATCATTAAAATTGTTACGTCTGGGGAGTAGGAAAAAAGGCTGTTCCAGTCTGTACATTCTGAATTTCTTTTTTCCATGTGTGCATGCATTGCTTTTTAATAAGTCAAATAAAAGATAGTTACAATTAGCCACTTAGTCATTTGAGGAAGGAGTGAGTACTGCAAAGAGTGCTGCCACTTTCTGTCTTCCATCCACCCCCAAAAAGGAAGAACAGCATCACTTCTGGGTCTGGTCTTTGCTTGCACACCTTTCCCTCTCACCCTGGTTCTTTACCTTCCCGTAGAGTGTCGTGGCGCTTGCATCACTCCTCTGTTCGTGCATGGGGGCAATGAGTGTCCATTGATTGGTCTCTGGCTCATAACGTTCAGCAGTGTTGAGACGCACGTAGCCATCAAATCCTCCCATGGCGTAAATAAAATTGCTGAGGACTGTCACACTGACATAGCAACGTCTGGAGTGCATCGGGGCCACCTGGTGCCAAGTTTTCTTGACTGGGTCAAAACGCTTAACACTATTGAAATAGTCTACGCTATCAAACCCCCCAATGATATAAACATAGCCTTTCAAATAGGCTGCCCCGTGGTAGGCACGGGGACTCTCTTCCTCACAAGTGACATTCACCCATCTGTCTGCCCGAGCATCATATGCCTCAATGGCATTAGTGGGGCTTCCACCACTCCAGCCACCAATTGCAAATAGGATGGCATAGGGCAGGCGGGGCCTGGTGAGTGGGTTGGTGAAGTCAGAATTAGAGGGTCCATTCATGTTTAGGTCATACATGGCCTTTAGAGCATTAATGATGACTGGCTTGCATTCCTCACTATCTTTGACGTAGTCATTCATCTTAACATTGTTCATGAAGTACTCAGCATGCATTAGGGCCAGGCGAACCTAAGAAAGAAACACAGAAAGTCATTCAGATGAGATCAGGGTGCCTGGAAATACCATATCCTTAACTCCAACTTAACAGTCTGCCTTTGAATTGCTGAAAATATTTTGGCTTGTTTCAAAATGTATAACTCCCAGTTTAAATATTTGATTTTGGGTCCGGGTGCAGTTGCTCATGCCTGTAATCCTAGCACTCTGGGAGGCTGAGACAGATGAATCGTTTGAGCTCAGGAGTTCGAGACCAGCCTGAGCAAGAGCGAGACCCCGTCTCTACTAAAAATAGAAAGAAATTAGCTGGCAACTAAAAATATATATAGAAAAAATTAGCTGGGCGTAGTGGCGCATGCCTGTAGTCCCTGCTACCTGGGAGGCTGAGGCAGGAGGATCGCTTCAGCTCAGGATTTTGAGGTTGCTGTGAGCTAGGCTGACACCACAGCACTCTAGCCTGGGCAACAGAGCAAGACTCTGTCTCAACAAAATAAATAAATATTTGCTTTTGGGAAGTGGTATACATTTGTATATTGAGAATGAGCTAGATAGAAGGCACCTTAAGTGGTCGCAGAGTGAGCCCATTCCTCAGCCACTGGATAGAACTATTAGACCAGAAAAAGCTGTAGTAATTGTTCAGTATCTCTGGCTCTGTATGTAAAATAACACTAGTTAGCACCAACTGGCCACAATTGTGTGCAATACTTATGATTTGGTTCCTAGTCCAACTTCTACCTTGGGTATGGGGAAACTCAGAGAGTGAGGAAGGGTGAAAGGAAGACTCTTTAGAATTCTTTTGAAGGCCCTCCTCTTTCCGCACCACAGGGAGAATTTTGGTCAAAGAATACAACTTGAGTAACAGAAAGTAACAATGCCAAGGGGAAAGAAAGTTGTAAAATTCCAGAGAACAGTAGGAAATTCCTTCTATATAAGCACATGTAAATACAGCTCTGGAATCTGTCATAGGTCTGAATGTGGCTTTTTAGGACAATCCCACTAGGATGAATGAATCAAGAGTGAACAAATACAAATTCACAAACATAACCAAACTTAACCTTAGGAAGCAAAACTGAAATGTGCTGCTTTCTATTTTGGGGGTCATGAGAAATCCACTTTAAGATGGCCTCAAACACAGCGTCTTCCTGTTTGACGTTGAGCTCATCTTTCTCGATGATATCCTTAAGTTCGGTGACCGAGAGCTCTAAAAACTCTGCTGAGACTTTCACCATCTCCTCGAAGTTGTGCAGTATGAACATGTAAGCCTTCTGCCTCAGCTCAGGGCAGTAGTAGTAGTCCGTGAACTTGCAGATGCCGATACAATTATCCAAACACAGCTCCGACTTAAGGAACTCGCAGCAACCCCTGACAATACCCATGATGTTAAATTGGTCCGCAGCAGCCAGCAGCTTCTCCACGTTGTCCGGTGTGATCGGCACGGTCCGGGTGTATGCGTACTCAATGATTAGCTTCATCATATCAGGGGAAATGCCAGGAATGTTGTATACCTTCTTTTCAGTGTTGTTCCAGCCACTTGTAAACAAAGCTCTGGAAAAAAAAAAAAAAAGAAAGAAACTAGCAGCCACTGAAACATTTCTCTCCTGTTTGCCATGTGCCCCCGCCCCCACCTTTTCTTCTTGAGAAAAGTCTGGACATTTTCCAAGTAGTTCACAGTGAGTGTGTTGGAAATAATTTGCCTGAGAAAGTAGGGTGCAGGCATATGCTTTATACAGTGGGCAAGAAGAGAACCTTTCCTAGAACTTCAAGTTTGGTTGCTCTTACCTTATCCTCATGATAGCTAGGTCTTTTTTTCTGTTTTGTGGATGGAGAAATGAAGAGTTAGAACTGGGAGTAAAACCCAGGTCTTTTCTGTCTCAACCCATGGCCTACCAAATTCTACCTTGCTTAAGGAAATTAAATTTGCACTATACTTTTAAAGTAAGTTTCATTCAATTGATACATATGCAGAATCTGATCACCTTGGTTCAGGCTACTACCCTGTCTTGCCTAGATTACCCAAAGTAACCCCCTAACTGATCTTCCTGCTTCTGCCTTTGACACTTCTACAGTTTATAGTCTTATCCCAGCAACCAGAATGATCTGGGGTTGTTTTTGTTTGTTTTGTTTTGAGATAGGGTCTCGCTCTGTTACCTGGGCTAGAGTGCAGTGGCGTCATCATAGATCACTGCAGCCAACTCCTGGGCTGAAGTGATCCTCCTGCCTCAGCCTCCCAAGTAGCTACTGGGGACTACTGGTGTACACCACCATCCTGGCTAATTTTTTTGTAGAGATGGCTTGGGTGGGGAGTGTCTTGCTATTGCCCAGGCTGGTCTCAAACTCCTGGGCTCAAGCGATCCTCCTACCTTGGCTTCCTAAAGTGCTAGGACTACAGGCGTGAGCCACCGCTTCTGGCCCAGAGTGATCCGTTTGAAAGTTTATGTTCCTCTTCCACTTAAAACCTTCCAGTGACTTCTCCTCTTACTCAGAGTAAGATACAAAGTCCTTACCAAGAACTACAAAAGCCCTCTGACATCTGGACCACTAATACCTTTGTATTTTCTCTCACTTTCCTCTCACTCTGGCCTCCTACTGGCCTCCCTTCCCTCCTTTCCATTCCTTGAACATACCAGAGGTGCTTCCACCTGCGGTTCTTTGTATTTGCTGTTCCCTCTGCCTGAAACACTGCCCCAGATCTCCATATTTCTCACTCCCTCATCCCCTTGAAGTTTTTGCTCAAATGCCACTTTGTTAGCAAGGCCCTCTCTGACAATCCTATTTAAAATTGCCACCCACCACTCCCTATCTTCCTTATTTTCCCTAGCACTTATGATGATCTGGTATATATTTGACTCATTTAATGCCTGTTGCCCCTACTGGAAGGTAAGGTCCATGAGAACAGGAATGTTCATCCCTTTATTCATTGTTTTCTTTCCAGTACCCAGAATACTGCCTGTTACCAAATAGGCACTCAATAAGTAATTCTTGAGTGAATAAATGATACCATGCCACAATTATTTATTGGACTCCTACTAGGTAGCAAGGTACTTTTCTAGGTGTAGAACAAGACAGAGTCCCTGCCTTTATATATTTTGCTTTCTTTTTCTAAGAGGTTTAAGGAAATATGGGCTTAGAGATCAAATTCTTTCTCCAGAACAGGGGTCTGCAAACCTATAGCCTCTGGGCCAAATTCAGCCCACTTCTTGCTTTCATACTGCCCACAAGTTAAAAATGTTTTTTTCATTTTTACATGGTTGGGGGGGAAAAAAATCAAAAGAATATTTTGTGACATCTGATAGTTGTAATAAATTCAAATTTCAGTGTCCATAAATAATTTTATTTGAATACAGCCATACCCATTCATTTAATATTGTCTATGGCTGTTTTTGCAGTATAAAGGCAGAGTTGAGTAGTTGCAAGAGAATGTATGGTCTGCAAAGCTTAAAATATTTACTATATGGGCTGGGTGAGGTGGCTCACACCTGTAATCCTAGCACTCTGGGAGGCCGACACGGGAGAATTGCTTGAGGTCAGGAGTTTGAGACCACCCTGAGCAAGAGCAAAACCCCATCTCTACAAAAAAAT